>OZ005650.1:211840037-211913037 GCA_963930645.1 Salticus scenicus
CCATATGTTCTGCATTATGTTTAAATCGCGCTTTTTGAGGTTCAATCCAGAACTTCCATTTTATTGTTACGAAACCATTTTTCACCATGTGTGCTGTATGTATTCATGCGTAATGTTGTTGAAAAGTATAGTTTATAACAGCCTTCTTGGTTGTTTGACGACGGAGATTTCTTATGAGCATCAGAACATAATCTACAGGTTTCATGTTGTTTTCCACAAACCCTAATTCGTAATTCGTTTTTTTTTTTTCTTTTTTAAATATCTACGGTTGCCCACACCACATAAACCCCACTTCGTGATTGAATTTTTTAAAAGTAATGCTCTCGAATCGTGCCAGTAGCTATGAAGTCCTTTCGGGCCATCGAGATTGAACTTTTTTTTTATCTGAAAACATGCCTTTTTCCCAATTTAATCGATGTAGGTTCAATTTTCTTCCTTGTGCCAATTGCGTATCTTCATGTATTTGAGTGAGGAGTGATTTCGCCTTCATTTTGGTAAATTTAATGAATGAGGCCGAGGCGGTTTTGATCGTTATCCATATGGTTCTCCAATGAAAACCCAGCATTGAGCATTTATCTTTGCACAGGACATGTTCTTAGCAGCGTTACATATTCGACATTTGTCGTGAATAATGAGCTTCCTTGAGTTATCTCCTTTCTTTTTGTAAATTTGTACAAAAAATTTCACTTTTTTCCAATTTTGTGTCATTTCACGATTGCTAAGGACTTTATCGTGCATAAAGTCGATTTGGATTCTCTCGTCTACTTTCAAAGTTTTCTCTCTTGTCATCCTGAAGAAAACCCAAAATTATTATATATCTTTTTCAATGAATTTTAGGAACACAAATATCAGGGTTTTTTTTTAATTTCAGTGACTCTGATAAATTTTAATGCACATAGCGTTTAACTCCGTGCAACAAACGGATAATAGTGAAAAATAAAATGCTTAAAATGTATTTATAAAAGCTTATATAAACAAATTGTTCAGTTGTTAGACTTACGATGTAACTGTAAGTCACATTCCTTCACATAAAAAATTAAAAATTCTATTTGACAGTATTAGCAAAGGTGCGTTTATATATTCGTGGAATGAAACGTATATCATTCCCTTTTGACGCAATTGCAAAAGTATATCGCTTATAAAGGTCACTGTTAATTTTCCTCTGAATATGCTACAATAAAAAAAGAAAACAAAAAAGTTTTCACTTTTTTGATAAATATATATTTACTAGCAAAGCCCTGGTTCGGGAACGAACCGAATTTCGAGTGCGGGAAAAATTTGAATTTCAAACTCGAAATGTACAAAACTCGGTCTGATGCTGCCTGCGTGCCAATAGATCAAAGTTTGTTAACGAAACCATTTTTTAATTCATGAAATCAATGAAGGTAGTGAATCAACGAAGGCTTTTCTCGCTCCGCTGGTCGCTATATTTAAAGGAAACTCTTTTCTATATCGCTTTACGAACAAAAATAAAATTTAAAGAAATCATAAAATCGCCCGAATTTATAGCCCGCATTGGTTTCCCGTTGGTTTATGTTATTATCATTATTATCATTTTCTTTCCTTTCTTTTCGTTTTCCTTTCCTTTCCATATTTACTGATTCGATTCTTTGTTTTTCAATATCACGTGATTGAGCAGACAACTATTTTATTTATTTAACCTTCATTTATATTTCCATTAATTTTTGGAACTCTCGTGCAACTTTATCTAAATTGTTTTTTTTACTCCATTTTCCATTTTCCATTTTCATTTTTTCATGTGCATGAGTAAAATGTTTATGTATATAGATATATACATACATTTTTTTTTTCGCGTGAAAGCATATTTCATTTTATGTTTGTAAAAGAAAAAAAAAAGTATTTTTTTCTTTTTCTTTTTAGCAACAATTTAAATTTTAAATGTCCACATTTAAAGCTTTTACCAGGTTATTATTTTCACATTTTAATTAATTAAAAAAATTCTAATCAAAATTTCGTTACAAATAAGGTACCGAATGAAAAGGGCATTTTTTCTGAATCCGTCGGTTTAATGAACATATCGATTGGACAATTATTTTTTTTAATTAACTAAAGTATGAAAAGCTGGTGACATTTTTGTTTAATTAACTAAAGTATGAAAAGCTGGTGGCAACAACACACAGATAAACAAAAGTAAATCTCTCTTAGCCAATCAACTTGCGTCCAGCCATGGACTTACAGGAAAAAAACTCTCTTAGCCATCTATATATAGAGAGATGATTATCATTATAATAATATATTGAAATTGCTAGATTTGAGCTAAATAACAATATCCTAAATAATAACCCGAAATCTGTTTAGTATACTGAATTTTTAATACACAACAATGAAAGTTCCATAATTCCTACATAATATAATTATTTATAAATTTAGTTCCCATTAGACAAAATATATATGTATAAATAGTAAATATACTTTTTATTAAATATCAAGAATTACATATGACTTAGACTAAAACATATGTCATAAAATATTCTGAAATTTATTTTCAATAAAAAAGTAATCTCTTAATTAACATTAAAATAAAAAGAAAAAGTAGCGAAACTGATTAATAACAAAATTCTCTGCTTAGCATATATTAAGATATTTAAACAGAAAAAATAAATACTTAAAAAATAAAATAAAATAAGTTTCTTGTATTTTTAAAAACACTAAATTTTTTTCAATGTCGTTTTTTTCAAATGTCCCGATTCTTTGTTAACGACTTTTAATTAGACAAATTAATTAATGCTAAAACACACAGAAAATAAAAATGTCGACTATAATAAACAAGCAAAAAAGTTTTAATTAGGAGATAATAATGTGTTTTTATAACGAAATATAAAAAAGTAATTTTATGTACAATTTTTTTTTTCAATGAAAATGACAGTTACAGCTTTAGTAATTGTATTTTGAAATATCTTCTATTTTATTAATGCAATATTTTTGAAACTTATTTATATGTGAAGTTTCGATGTTTTTGAAAATCTGGAAAGAGAAAAGTATTTATACATTTCTAAAAAAAATATTTTAAAATTACTATAAAGACCATTTACATTATCTTTAAATTAATTTTGTCAACTTCCTACAAATTTATATTAAAAGTGTTTAGGCTCATTTCTTCGAAGATCCGAACTTTTATACTTTTTGCTTTTACGATTGTAAGAGAAGTCTTAGATCTACAGACTTTGTTCAATGCTTAAATGAAAGCCAATTAAATTTACTACATTTTTTTAATGCTTAACATTTCTGGTAAGATAAGATATTTCCTTCTTGTAAACGCAATTAAATTGCAGCACAACAATATCACCTGACAGACGACATCCAACCAGATTGAAGTAGCAAGTTTTTCATAATATTCTACTTATACACCAGGTTTTGTTCATTTGTACATTACACGAATTGAGATATAGTCTTCACTTAATGGGGGAAATCTCAGCGCAGCAGCGTTACCTATATGGTGATATAAACCAAAAACTAATAGGCCCAAATTTTAGTCTGTGTCTAATTAAAAATAAATCTTGTTTAAATTCCAACTATTAGTTCATTAAAAACAAAATTTGTTTAATATATCATATGCACGCATATATCAAACTCAATGTATGTGTACGCTAAATATATCATACACATACAGATAGAAAAATTGCAATTCGAATCATATTTAGGAATCTCAAAACGTATAAATTCGTCGAAAACCTTAAATTTAAAATTTTCAAGAAAGAAATATTCTCTTCTAATGTATATAAAAGAAAAGGATTAGTATGGTAGCCCCCCACAATACTTTCTTCTACATCATTTTATATAATAATCATTTCTACCAATTAAGATAAAGAAAAAATATTCAATGTGTCTTCCATAATATCATTTTACACATGCAATTCCGGTCAATTTTCACCATCAGATACTGATATATGGTCATTTGAGAAACCTAAGAAAGTGTCCGCAGCATCACATTTCGGTTGGTAGTAACAGATATCTTTAAACATAACTTTTCAAAAGATATATCATTTCTGTTAATGGGAAATAGTACAGAAGATCAGCGCCACATGTCGCATCCGAAAAACTCAGCATAATTTTACCTTATACAAATCTCATATACCAAGTTGCATATATTTACATACTAAAGAAGTTTAGAAGTTTAGTTTTACCGAAAATGGGATTAAATTGCAACATAGCAGCACAACTTGTTATAGTTAAAGACGATTACATAATATATGACACTTTGTTTAACTTCGGTACACTGCAGGTGCTGAGCCTTCCTTGACACAAAATCAGCAATATGTCCTAAAATCTAAACAGCACAAATTCAAGCCTTGTTACAAATTGATATCAAATTTCTTCAAATTCAGTCCATTGATTCATGAGTTACATCGTCCACACACTTTTGCTAATACATACATACATACATTTTTTTCAAGGTAGTCGAATAATGTTCAGGAGATCTCAAAATGTGTATATTCATTGAAAATCGGATATCGAAGATTTTCACGAATCCTACACTTTTTTCTATATATTCAAAAAATACTTTTCTAAATAAATTAGAAATCAGAAAAGAAGAACTTTTTTTAATTTAAATATGTGTTCAGTACAATAAAATTTCAATCTACCACTCATTTATTTAATAAATATTTTCACCAATCTTGTGGTTGTTATTACATTTTTTTCGTTGAATGAAAAACAAAACTGTGGTTTAAAATATAGAAAGGATTTATCTATATAATATATATATATACACGGTTATAATTAATTATTTTTTTAAATCCACGTTGAGATTTAACTTTGTTCTATAGGAATTCTTACTGCACAAGACTAGTGTATAAAATGAAAAACTGCATGAAAATGAAGGTATTTGAAATTCTTTCTTGAAATCATAAGAGAATACATCTATTCTGCAATCTTTATTAAACAATTCTTACAAAGGTCCTCCTCATGTTGTTAATATTTTTAAAACGTACAAAAAAAAACTTCATATTTTCGTATTAATATATAGTCATTCTGTTTAGAAATTTATTTATCGAGAATGAATAAAATTAATTATTTATTGTAAATTCTTCAAGACATATAGAAAAAATTATAATAAATAAATAAATAGTAATAATAATTATATATTAAAAGTACTTTTATGCATCGATAGTTTGATGTAATTTTTTAATATTTCTTTAACGTTTTAAAATAAACATTTAAGCTTACGTTTCACTTTCCTGTACTTAATTAAAATATTAAAAAAAAATACTTTCAACGTTTAAATATCTTCAATCAATTTCTAATATTTAGTAAAACATTATGATAACTGCAAAATATAATTTCGCACATTCTTTGGTTAGGTTTGTATAGATTTGAATAATGGACATCGGTTATTTTTTGCACATTAAAGCTCAATATGACGCAAGAATCGGTTAAACAAACAATCTATTTAGTTCTACGATTTCCAATTACTATATGAATGATTATAGGATATTAATATATTTATAACGTGGATGAATTAAAGTAGTTGGACAAAATTACGGAATTTTTACGGCGATGAATTAAAATAGTTGGTCTAAATTACGACACTTTTATTTGAATTCATTTTATAATAGTGAAAGTATATCTGCATATTTTGATGTACAAAATTTAAATTTATTCTTAAATTCACAATACAGAAAAATGCCATTGTTTTAAATAGCACAGGGATTTTTAACAATCTGCAAAAATGATTGAGGAAATTACATTGAGTTAGAAACTTATTAATGAAAAGTTTCACTGAAATTTTCCAGAATCTTAGATGCAAAATTTGAGTTTATTTTTGCTTTATAGAAAATTAAATCTTAAATGTTATATTAACAAAGAAGATACTGTAACACAGTGAATATTTTAATTTTAAAAATATTTTAATAATTCTAATATTTTGTAATTAGAATACATCGACATGCGTTATCTTATTATTTTGAATTTCTAAAAAGATTAAAATAGTATAAATTTTCATTCAAAATGAATGCATTTTCCAGTTTCTAGAAAGATAGGAATTTTATGTTATCGTTCATTAACTTAGTTAACAATGGACCTTTATTCTAGTACTTTAATTTATACAGTTATCTTTAAATTGTTTACGCTTATTTGCAAATTCATTTAAGCAGAATTTGTATTAACAACCATTCTATCAAAAAATAATAGTGCTCACATTTACATTTTGTTTTCATAATATTTTAATGAATGAAGTCTTTTATAATACATGCGTCAAATTCATATAAATTCCCGCTGAGGTTTTGTTAATGTGAATAAATTTCCTTTATTATTTTATAGACTATTTTTTTTCTGCTTTGCATGTATAATTTACCTAATACACTAACATGCTTCTTAGAATTTTTGTAGATTCAATGTGTTAAATCGGATAATGTATAAGTGATTGAGTTAATTTTTTTAAATAAATTTATCACAGATTTTCCCCTTACTATTCCAGTTTTCTTTTATTGCATGGTTAGTAATTTAATAGTATTTTAATTAAATACTAAACAGAAATATTTAAAAGATAAATTAAGTAAAATTTACTGTCTGGCTGTATAAAAATTATATATATATATATATATATATATATATATATATATATATATATATATATATATATATATATATGTGTGTGTGTGTGTGTGTGTGTGTGTGTTATTGAAAATTTGATGTTAAGCGTACGTTTACGTGTACTAAGCACTGAATCTTAACATAAATAAAATATAAATGTAAACGATAAATACTTCTTGAATTAAATTTTAACAGTTCCGAGAAATTTTAACAGTATTGAGAGGTAAAACATGTTTGTTTTCTGTATTCAAAACTCCTAATGATTGCGATGCTGAATATCTAAGAATGTGCGCTAGACGCGTAACACATGCTCATATTTATTCATGTTATCGATTTCCATTTGACTTTGGAACAGACAAAAAAAATAATGCTTTGTAGAACTAACTATACAGACGTATAACATTCGAGGACTCGCACTATGAGCTGAAACAAATGGAATGACAATATGTAAAAAGGTCTTCTCGTTATGCACAGTGACAATGAAATGAAGGCATACACTGAAAATTATAAGAAAATGTTTATGATATGTATAACTAGTTTTGCATTTATATGGTGTATAGAGATGTAAAAAAAATTTTCATGTATACAAAAAAGATTCAAAAAATTAGAATATGCAAAAAAGAATGGGTTCAATGTTGCTAAAGTGCTAGTTTGCATACTGTGTTCAGAATATAATATATATTAATAATGAACATCATCTGTCAGGAACAATTCCGATTAAACCGCAGACACTTTGGATTAGAGACATTTTGGCAGCCTTCTTTTTTTCTTACAAATTCTATGTATTTTTAATTTATATATAGATATTTTTTTAATTAATCTGCATAAATGTTACCTTATTAGAAAGATCTTTCAAAACTAAAAATTTTTTGTGCTTACACTTTGACCTTAATCTCAATATGTAAAATAGGGTGGATCGAAAAACGCGTTTTCTCTCCAATACAGTTCTAATAGCGCGGAAAACTTGCGCATAGGCATCATTATAAATAAAAAAATATTTTAATTTTTTTTTTCAAAATTTGAAATAGCGCAGAAGGCCTAAAGTTAACAAAAAAGTCAAAATACCGGTAAATAAAAAAAAAATGCAAAAATTAAAAAAAAAAAAAAAAAATTGTTATAATAGTGAAAAAAGTGTTTTTAAGAGTGTCCTTAATGCATACAAAATATAATTAGATCCATTTTGGTTTTACTGAATTCGCGCAAAAGGCCTAAAGTTGCGGGTTGTATCGTAAAAAAACGATATTTTATGATTTTCGACGATTTTTAGGCATGTGCCAAAACCCATAAAAGTTTTATTTTTAATTTGTAATAGTGTTAAAACCCTTCAAAATAGTTTCCCCAATCCATAAATAATACTTTCAGACCTGTTATGCCTTAATTGTATTCGCGCAAAAGGTCTAAATTGTAGTATAAGTTAAGTTATAGAGTCCCGTAAAAACGCCGTTTTCCATATCTGATGAGTGTTTATTTAACACATTAAGGTTTGTAATACGACTCTAACAAGTGATTTACAAAAAATGTATTATCCAAACATATCATATTGCAGCTCTCAGCTCATTTCAACATTTAATCTGTGCTGAAATGACCCCAGGATTCACGGCGAGGACGTGGCTGCAAGGCGAGTCCCACCTCCACCTCCCCCCTACCCAACCAACGAACCAGGGTGAATTTTATTTACAGTATTTACAGTAACTATTTACTTTGTACAATGCATATATGTTCGTTGTAGGCAAAAGGTTATTTAAGTAGAAGCCCCTTTGAATTCTGACTTTGAATTAAATCTGGGCATCAGCCTGTCTTGATTTTTAAGTCGCTCTAATATAACCATCGCGATTTTCATGCCCGCATACTTTTTCTGCTGCTTCTGTAACCAGTTTTACACACCTCAACTGACTGGGTGTGGCATGGGAATTTCAAGTAGTTAAACTCTGGCAGCGCTTTGTCTTTCAACAAAGAAGCAATGTATTCAGTTGGCCTCTACCCTACCCAACCAACCAACCAGGGTGAATTTTATTTACAGTATTTACAGTAACTATTTACTTTGTACAATGCATATATGTTCGTTGTAGGCAAAAGGTTATTTAAGTAGAAGCGCCTTTGATATCTGACTTTGAATTAAATCTGGGCATCAGTCTGTCTGGATTTTTAAGTCGCTCTAATATAACCATCGCGATTTTCATGCCCGCACACTTTTTCTGCTGCTTCTGTAACCAGTTTTACACATATCAACTGACTGGGTGTGGCATGGGAATTTCAAGTAGTTAAACTCTGGTAACGCTTTGTCTTTCAATAAAGAAGCAATGTATTCAGTTGGCATCTTGGACAGTAGTGGCGGACATTTTAACGAGTTACTTTATAGGCATTTGTTTGATCACTTGGATTTAACGAAAACAGGGCCAGCATCATTTAGCGGTCCAGTTGGAAAACAACTCCCTGGATGTGAGAAACTCCCTGTTGTAGATTTTGAGCCAATACAATCAGAAGAAATCATTGATATCACTAAAAACAATCTGGGTAAAAATCAGAAGTATCTCCTAGACATTGTAAAAGCGGTCACCACAGGAATCTGTAATCCAGAATTGGCTGCTAGGGATCCTGGACGCATCAACCACTCTCGTTGGCTGACCTGTGCTAACCGGGTTTTATGATTGTATGTATCCCAAACTAGTATAACAATTGAGTTACAGACTCTTGCAAATTACATAGTGAAGTCATATGCACCTGCTTGGTTTGATATAAAGAAAAACTACACTGTGAAAGATGGACCGAAGCATATTTTGAAGGTAGTTAAAACAACCAGGTATCTACCGGACAATATCAAGCAAATCATTGATCCAGTAATTCAAAGGAACGCATTCTTCTGCCACCCTAAAAATATAATGTTGGCTATGATAATGGATGAGAGATCACACATTAGAGATCTTGGCTACAGTAGGATCCTTAAATCCAGAAATTAGCCATCAACTGAAGGTTATGTAAGAGACTTCACCTTCAATAAATTTTAGTGCAAACCACTATACCGAACTAATGTATTGGTCAATCTGCAAATTAACACTGCCGCCACTACTGTCCAAGATGCCAACTGAATACATTGCTTCTTTATTGAAAAACAAAGCGCTACCAGAGTTTAACTACCTCAAATTGTAAATAAAATTCACCCTGTTTGGTTGGTTGGGTGGAGGTGGAGGTGGGACTCGCTTTGCAGCCACGTCTTCGCCGTGAGTCCTGGGTCATTTCAGCACAGATTAAATGTTGAAATGAGCTGAGAGCTGCAATATGATATGTTTGCTAATACTTTTTATGTAAATCACTTGTTAGAGTCTTATTACAAACCTTAATATGTTAAATAAACACTCATCAGATATGGAAAACGGCGTTTTTACGGGACTCTATAACTTAACTTATACTATAATTTAGACCTTTTGCGCGAATACAGTTATAGAATAACTGGTCTGAAAGTATTATTTCTGGATTGGGAAAACTATTTTGAATGGTTTTTACACTATTACAAATTAAAAATAAAACTTTTATGGGTTTTGGCACATGTTTAAAAATCGTCGAAAATCATGAAATATCGTTTTTGTACGATACAACCCGCAACTTTAGGCCTTTTGCGCGAATTCAGTAAAACAAGAATGGGTCTAATTAGATTTTGTATGCATTAAGCACACTCTTAAAAACACTTTTTTCACTATTATAACAAAAAATGTTTTTTTTTTTTTTTTTTTTTTTTTTTAATTTTTGCATTTTTTTTCACTATTAGAACAAAAAATGTATTTTTTTGTAATTTTTGCATTTCTTTTTTAAATTTACCGGTATTTTGACTTTTTGGTAACTTTAGGCCTTCTGCGCGATTTCAAATTTTGAAAAAAAAAAAAAAAAAAAAAAAAAAAAATGATATTTTTTCATTTAAAATGATGCCTATGCGCAAGCTTTCCACGCTATTAGAATTGTGTTGCAGAAAAAATGCGTTTTTCGATCCACCTAATGTAAAATGATTTCAACGAAAGTTTATAACTACCATTGTAATTCTGAAATACCCATGGAGGATAAAATTAAAACGTAATATAAAATTCAATCATAAAAATTATGGGCTAATAGTTGTTACATCATTTTCTTGCAATCATGATAATGTACCTATCTGATAAAACAAACGTGACGTAGTATTTATCAAATTCGTTAAAATAAATAAGGTTACAAATAAAGTACCTAAGGTTACTTTGTTACAAATAAGGAACCTTTAATTTTATATCTTATTTGTAACGAAGTTTTGATTAGATATTTTAGAATTAATTAAAATATAAAAATAATAATTTCAAAATTTGACATTTAAATTTATCATTGTTGCAAAAAAATGTACCAGTTATTGTTATATATATATATATTTAATGGGGGGGGGATAAGATGAAATAATGTTTTCACGCGAAAAATTAAAAATTATATAATAGTAAATTTGCCGTACTGAGCCATATTACAATAAATACGATATATAATATGATACGTTATATTAGACCTATCGTCCAGAGTTAGTAGGTATTTTCGTTGAAAGAAATAGTTTGTTCGTTCTGTGCAACTTGCATATTAGTCCCGTCAGGAACAAATTGCACATTAGTCCCGTCAGGTGCAACTTGCACATTAGTCCCCTTTAAATATCATCATTTTCTTGCAATCATGTTAATGTACCTATCTGATAAAACAAACGTGACGTCGTATTTATCAAATTAGTTAAAATAAATAAGGTTACAAATAAAGTACCTAAGGTTACTTCGTTACAAATAAGGAACCTTTCATTTGATATCTTATTTGTAACGAAGTTTTGATTAGATATTTTAGAATTAATTAAAATATGAAAATAATTTCAAAATTTGACATTTAAATTTATGATTGTTGCAAAAAAATGTACCAGTTATTGTTATTTATACATATATATATATATATATTTAATGGGGGGGGGGCATAAGATGAAATAATGTTTTCACGCGAAAAATTAAAACTTATATAATAGTAAATTTGCCCATGCATATAAAAAAATACTTATTAAAGCGATTCGAAGAAGGAAGCGAAATAAGTTTTGAGCCATATTACAAGAAATACGATATATAATATGATACGTTATATTAGATCTATCGTCCAGAGTTAGTAGGTATTTTCGTTGAAAGAAATAGTTTGTTCGTTCTGTGCAACTTGCATATTAGTCCCGTCAGGTACAAATTGCACATTAGTCCCGTCAGGTGCAACTTGCACATTAGTCCCCTTTAAATATAGTGTCCAGCGAAAATGGCAAAACATTCGTTGATTCACTACCTTAATTAATTTCATATTCCGTCATTTTTGGCGGGGTTATATACTAGTATATATATATATATATATATATATATATTGTTGCGTACTTGAGGGTTCGTGAGTTGTCCGGGAATGAAAGGCCAAACTTACAAAAATTCAGTAATTTATTCACAGAAAGTTCCAGAAAAATACAGGTCAATAAATCAATTATCAGCTTCAATTCAAGCAGTAACCACAGCTTAAACAACAGCTGTCAATAGCAAATCCACAGTACAAACTGTATAGCAATAACACTTGAAGCAAGTCTCTCTCAAAGAGGCTCAAGAGCAATGCAAGCACTAGCGAAGCTGGCTGAAAACTGAACTGAACTAACTGCCTTGGCGAGGAAGCGCTCCTTATATGCTGTTCCATGGAACCCAGATTTTTCGAGAAAACTCTAGAAAGTGGTCAACCAATCAACTTACAGCTTCCATATTTGGTATATCCCATATAAGGATTTTCTCGCCAAGGTCGCCAAAAAAATCGCCAAGGTGGGAAAAAGTCGCCAAATTTGGCGCCAAATCCATTACTTGCATTACTGGGGCTTTTTAATGCGTTTTTAAGGGAAAATAAGGCTATTTCAACGCTAAAACGACTAGAAATGCACAAAATTAGCACTTTATCAACTTACTAAGCCTCTTTGAAAGAATTTATACAAAAATAAACACAATTATTTACAATTTTGTAACACTGCCCCCCTCCCAAGGACTGCACGTCCCGGGCAGTGCAACCCTTGGTCAAGAGGCGAAACTAAACAAATTTACACAATCTAAAACACAAAAACTAAGTTGCACATAAAGATAACATAGAAATATAAATTAAGTGGGAAATATTTACAAAATTCACAAATATGTACAAATATCTATATACAAATATTTACAGTGCACATGCTCAAATTTTACCAGTATTTACATTTTAAAATTTAATTTTACCGTTACTTGTGGTACTTGGCTAGCCTGTTATAGTGCACCACCTTCGGTTTTGATGAAGGTGTTTTAGTGATCCGCACCACTACATCATTCAGCCTTTTTAAGACTGTGTACGGTCCGTCCCAGTGGCACTGTAACTTGGGAGAGAGTCCTTTGCGTCGAACAGGATTCCACAACCAGACCTTCTCTCCTTCCTGGAACTCATGTTGTGTAGCCTTTAGATCGTACCTTGTCTTCATTTTCTCCGTTGCCATGTTAATCCGCTCCCGAGCAAAGTTGTGTACGTCCTCAAATCGTGCCTGGAGATCTTGGATGTACTCCTCGGGCGATGAGGGCGCATCGGGTGGACAACCAAACAGGAGATCACAAGGGAGACAAAGTTCACGTCCAAACAGCATCTGGGCTGGAGTATAGCCGGTGGTTTCATGGACAGCACTTCGATAAGCCAGCAGGAACAATGGCAACTTCAAGTCCCAATCTTGCTGGTTCCTTGATACTAGAAGAGAGAGGTTATTCAGGATGGTACGATTGAACCTCTCGACCATGCCGTCCGACTGGGGATGTAATGGTGTTGTCCGGGTTTTGTCTATGCCGAGTAGTTGACACAGTCCTTTGAAAACATCAGAGGTAAAGTTCCTACCTTGGTCGGTATGAAGTTGTAGGGGCGTGCCGTACCTTGACACCCATTGCTGCACTAGGACCTCTGCGACTGTGCATGCCTCTTGATTGGGAATGGGATATGCCTCAGGCCACTTGGTGAAATAGTCCATCACGACGAGGATGTATTTATTTCCACTGGAGGTTCGTGGCAAAGGACCCAAGATATCGATTGCAATCCGTTCAAATGGTGCTCCCACGTTATACCGTTGCAGTCTTCCTCGACTTCGTTTCTGCGGGCCTTTACGTGCCGCACAAGCATCACAGGATTTACACCATTTCTCCACATCCTCCTTTGCCTTGCACCAGTAGAAGCGTTCCCGAACTTTCTGCAGAGTCTTCATTACCCCAAAATGGCCTCCGGTAGAGCTACTATGCAGTTGTTCTAAAACAGCTGGAATTTTTGATCTTGGTAATAACATCTGCCATCTGAAGCTTTTCCCATCATCAGATTCCCACTTTCTGTATAATACGCCGTTTCTGATATGAAGAGAGTCCCAAAGTGCCCAATAACTTTTCGTAATGGGACTAAATCTGGAAATGTTCTGCCAGGTAGGTCTGTTGCTGGTCGTCTCCTTCAGTTGTAATATTAATTTTATGTCAGGATCTTCCAACTGGGCTTTTCTAAGTTCTTCGTCACTCCATGGATCGGGATCTTGTTCTGGTGGTGTTGAGGTAGTAACTTGGCAGGCCACCGGATTTATCGGCAGGTATTTCTGTTCGGCTCTAGAGCAGTACTTGCAGACTTCCGAGCAGGGCTTCCGGGACAAGGCATCTGCATTACCATGTAGAGTCCCTTTACGATGACGTATCTCGAAGTCATATTCCTGGAGGCGTTGTATCCACCTGGCAATCTGTCCTTCCGGGTTCTTGAACTGGAGCAACCACGTTAAAGATGCATGGTCAGTCCGGAGCAGGAATCTTCTGCCATAGAGGTAATGATGGAAATGTTCTATGGCTTTTACGATGGCGAGTAGCTCTTTCCTGGTGGTACAGTAATTTCGCTCTGGTTTAGACAGGCATTTACTCCAATAGGCAATGACATGTTCTTGACCATCAATTTCCTGCGACAGAACAGCACCGACACTCTCATGGCTGGCATCGGTATCAAGTATGAACTGTCTGTCGGGCTGTGGATACGTCAAGATAGGCGATGATGTTAAGGCCTCTTTAAGTCGCTTGAACGCATTTTCACATTCATCTGTCCACAGGAACTTCTGTTTGGCTTCCGTCAGCTTGTGGAGTGGTCTGGCAATATTTGAGAAGCCCTTGACAAACTTCCTGTAATAAGTGCATAACCCCAGGAAACTTCGTAGTTGGTGTACATTTTCAGGGCGACTCCAGTTCTCGACTGCAGAGATCTTCTCCGGATCAGTTCTCACACCTTCGGCAGAGATGATATGGCCGAGGTAGCTCACTTCACGACGGAACAAGTTACACTTGCCTGGATTCAATTTGAGGTTAGCCATTCTGAGTTTCTCCAGCACCTTTCGGATGTTTCGTAGATGGTCTTCAAAGGTGCGCCCCACAATGATAATATCATCCAAATACACCAGACAGGCTTCATAGGAAAGTCCTTTTAGCACTGTCTCCATCAGGCGTTCAAAGGTGGCAGGAGCATTACATAATCCGAACGGCATAACTTTAAATTGCCACAGTCCTTGTCCCGTGGTGAATGCAGTCTTCTCACGATCATCAGGATGTAACTCTACTTGCCAGTAACCGCTCTTCAGATCCAAAGTCGAGAACCATTTATTGCCAGCAAGTGTGTCTAATGTGTCGTCAATTCTGGGAAGAGGGTAACTGTCTTTCTTCGTGATGTCATTCAAACGACGATAATCCACACAAAATCTTGTTGAACCATCCTTTTTCCGCACCAGTACTATGGGAGAGGCCCAAGGACTCGTTGATGGCTCGATGACATCATTGTGCTGCATTTCACTTAGAAGTTCAGTGACCTCTTCCTGTTTAGCAAAGGGAAGTCTTCTTGGATGTTGTTTGATTGGAGGATGATTTCCTGTATCAATTCTGTGCTGGGTGATGTTCGTTCTCCCGACGTCTTCAGGTGTTCGAGAAAAAAGGTCTTTAAATTCATGGAGTAGCTTCTCCGCAGCACATCTCTGTTCCTTTCCTAACTCTGCATTCTTGAGTAATTCCGTTATTAATTGTTCAGAAGACTTGGATTCAGTTGATTGCGTGGGGCGGTTGATGCATGTTACAGGAGTGCAGGCTGCTAACACCTCATCCTTCTTCACTGTTCGGACCTTATCGCTGATGTTTGCGACTCTCACAGGAATAGTACTCTTTGAGAGATCAACTAGAGATGAAGCTACCAAAACTCCTCTTGGGCTATTGTCTGTATTCGGGTATTCAATCAGTCCATAGCGGAAGTATTGCTTTGTAGGTGGTGTTCCTGAAACTATTGTCTCTGTGTGTGGAGGGATGGAAATTTCAGACTTGGCTGTTATCTGGCAAATTGTCTGAATGTCTTGATTTTCAGTGTTGAACACAGCGATGTCTTCCGAACTCGAATGCAGTTCATTATTCTTGAAGTCCAATTGAAAGTCAAATTTTCTCAGGAAATCAATTCCAATGATTAAAGGATCTCTTATATCTGCCACATATGCCATATGATGGTAACTGGCATTCCCAAAAGTGATGATCAAGTTCATTTTTCCATATATTTTGATTTCGTCTCCGGTCACAGTCTGGAGTTTAACACAGGGCGGCGTCCAGATGATCTTCTCTTTTAGTTCTTGAGCCAAATCCGTTCTAATGATGGTCACATTGGCTCCCTTGTCCAGAATCATCCGGCAGGTGGCGTTGTTGACTTGGCCATAGACGTAAAGTCCATTATCGCCGCCACTCATCGATGAAACATGAAATACTGTAAATTGGGGCTCTTTAATTTCAGGCAACCTCCGCCCCGCGAGATGGCCTCCTCCTAGTTTCCCTGCAGTGATGGTGAAGCCGGGTGATTTCCTATAGTTGGTCGTACAGGGCAGTTCCTCTTCACGTGACCATCCCCTCCACAGCCCCAGCACTTTATCTTCCGGTCCTTTATTTCCTTTTTATTCTCCAGGCTGCGCAATCTCTTTAAGATCTCTTCGATACTTCTCTTCATTTCATTTTCACCAGCAGGGGTATCGCTTAATGAGACTGCTCTTATGGTATGGCGGTCTTTACGGGAGGCTTGTTGGGCTGCCTCTATCCTAAGTGCATAGCCTAAAGCTGATTCTACGTCTCTGATGTTGGACAGTCTTAGCGCTTTTTGAATTTCTGGATCACGAACAGCATCGATAAAGTACTGAAGAGCTAAGTCGTTCCGAGTGTCAGCATGACAGTCTGAGAATGCTAGATGTGACAATCTCTGAATGTCCGCTGCCAGCTCTTGCAAACTTTCGCCCGTTTTCTGGTAACGGGATTTTAGCTGGAGGCGACTATAGTCCTTAGAACACTTCTCTCCGAAGCGTAGCTCCAGTGCTCTAGTCAGGGCCTCGAAGTCGTTCCTTTCTTCTTTAGAAACATTTCTCAGTATCTCGGCTGCATCTCCCCGTAATGCTGCTGCTAAGTGGACTGACTTGGCGGTAGAGTCCCAGCCGTTAGCTTCAGCTACGATGGAAAACTGCGTCCTATATACATGCCAAGAGGAACTGCCGTCGTAGGTAGACAACTTAATAAATTCCTGATTCTGGATTCTTCTCTCTTTCTTTTCAGTTTCCTGGGGCAAGGAGATCAACTTCTCGTCTACTTTTCTCTCAAGATGTTCCTCTACTTTCTTCATGACTTTCTCCTCGAAATTATCTTCTATCTTCATAAATCTCTCTTCAAAATTCCTTTCTACTTTCATAACATTTTCCTCTATCTTCATAGCTTTCTCTTCAAAACTCTCTTCTATTTTCATAACTTTTTCTTCTATTCCATCTATTCTGTTTTCCACGTCTGATAACTTACACTCTATCACTTCTTTCACGTTTACTAAGTCGTCTCTCACTGATGATAGTTCTTTCTTCATCTCTTCTTGATTAGATTTAATTTCTTCACCCAAACTGTCTTTCATTTCCTTCATTTCTTCAGTCAAGCCGTCTTTCAATTCTCTTTGCGATGCTTCCATACTTTCTTTCATCTCTCTTTGTCCTTCCTTCATTCTTTCGATCAATCCGGTTTCCATCTTTTCCTGTCCTGTTTCCATTTTCTCTATCAATCCGGTTTCCATCTTTTCCTGTCCGGCTTTCATTTCATTCATCTCTTGACTCAGGCTAACTTTCATCTCATTCATCTGGGTAGCTAAGCTTTCTAGAATTTTTTTCATCTCTTGCTCCATAGCTCTCGTTATCACCATTCACAGACAATCCCACTTCTGACACCAGAAATGTTGCGTACTTGAGGGTTCGTGAGTTGTCCGGGAATGAAAGGCCAAACTTACAAAAATTCAGTAATTTATTCACAGAAAGTTCCAGAAAAATACAGGTCAATAAATCAATTATCAGCTTCAATTCAAGCAGTAACCACAGCTTAAACAACAGCTGTCAATAGCAAATCCACAGTACAAACTGTATAGCAATAACACTTGAAGCAAGTCTCTCTCAAAGAGGCTCAAGAGCAATGCAAGCACTAGCGAAGCTGGCTGAAAACTGAACTGAACTAACTGCCTTGGCGAGGAAGCGCTCCTTATATGCTGTTCCATGGAACCCAGATTTTTCGAGAAAACTCTAGAAAGTGGTCAACCAATCAACTTACAGCTTCCATATTTGGTATATCCCATATAAGGATTTTCTCGCCAAGGTCGCCAAAAAAATCGCCAAGGTGGGAAAAAGTCGCCAAATTTGGCGCCAAATCCATTACTTGCATTACTGGGGCTTTTTAATGCGTTTTTAAGGGAAAATAAGGCTATTTCAACGCTAAAACGACTAGAAATGCACAAAATTAGCACTTTATCAACTTACTAAGCCTCTTTGAAAGAATTTATACAAAAATAAACACAATTATTTACAATTTTGTAACAATATATATATATATATATGAGTTGAAAGAAATGCAATGACACTATGTTAAAAGGTATTCTGTTCATGCACAGTGACAGTGAAATGAAGGAATACATTGAAAATTGTGAGAAAATATTTGCGATATAAAAAACTAGTTTTGGATTTATCTGGTGTATAGTAATATTAAAAAAAAACCTGTATACAACTCTAACTCAAAAAATTAGAATAATTTAAAAAAATAATGGGTTCAATGTTTCTAAATTGTCAGTTTGGATATTGTGTTCTGAAATGTATATATATACATATAAATGATAGATATCGTAATAAAAGTTAATCTTAAAATTAAGCAATGTATCTATCTATATATATATATATATGTGTGTGTGTGTGTGTGTGTTAAATACCTCTAAATATCTTCAGAAAATTTATAAGTATAATATAAATATTTATTTTTATTATGTCATTATAACGATGTTTATCGGTAAGAGTGCCGAGTTTGAAAGTAGTAAATCGCCGCAACAACCAAATTTTGTAGAAGAAAATGCAACTTTAAAATGAAAGAAATGACAGTAATAATACAACTTGTTTTATTTAAGAAATCTTAACTTGTAAATAATGTCAATCAATTTTAACTAAATAAATGTTACATAAAAGTCGTTGTTAAAACACAGAAATGCCCATTACGGATATGAAAGGCTGAGGGAGAGGGCTCTAAAGATAATTTTTACTGTTACTAGAAGCAAGTCCGGAGATCGAAAGATCTACGGACGACTGGGATCGAACAAGAATTTATTACTAAAAAAAAAATGCCAAAATGATAGGAATAGAAATATTAATCGCCAGAGTGCCAAACACATTTATCTTTGTTTCAATGTTAACTCTGTGGGAAATTTTGAAAACTGAAACGACGATTACGTCTAGCAATCCCTAATTTTGGATAAATTAAGTCGCCAACATAAACCCATTAGCAGGCGCGAGCAAAAGTAATTGTATTTGTCACAGCGACACCAAGTCTGGAAATAAATCGCTAAGTATGAATTTAAACCACAATTAACTTCCTTAAAATACCTATAATAAAAGATAATAGCTTTTAAAAGTTTAACAAACAAAAATAAATTACAACGGAAATCGTTTTATGTTTTTTATAGAGAAAAATATAAATAGAGTTATTCTGATAATCGCTTTGAAATATAAACACACTTTTCTAAAGTTAAAAAGAAAAGAAATAATTCCTTTCGGGGAACATAAAAAAAAAATTACGTTGTAGATATAAATTGTAATATTTGAAACGGAGAACGAGTTTGTTACTGAACATTTCCTATTATTAATAAAATATATTTATTTTAATTTGTGATTAGATATTTATTAATTTTGGAATGGATTAGACGTATTTAAAGAATATGTGCAAGTTGCTCACAATCATACTAATAATCAAAAGATTAAAAAAGCATCGGAATTACTCAAAAATTTAGAATATCTGAACTACATGATTCAAACATTAGAATATGCATCTATTTTCTTATTGATTTAGAGAACAGCTGTAAATTTCATAAACTGTGGAATTTGCATATATTCTACGGAAATTTAAGGGTAGTTTGACATTTGTTTACAGTTCAGTATTTGCTTAATATGGGACAAAAGAACGACTTATTTGAGGCTGTAAAGTATTTATTGTGTTCTTGCACAACGAAAGAGAAATACATCTGCTTGTAGAAAGAGGTGGAAGGTTCTCAATCATGTGTGAGTAGAGTTTAGAGAGACTATTCTAAAAATAACTGTTTTCAAAATAAAAACTTTAAAGTTGTCGAAAACCAAGAAATTCAGCAGAAAAATGGAAATTAAAAAATATTGTGATGAAGCATCGCTTTCAAAGTGTGAGCTATTTTAGAGAAAATGAAAATAGATTTAGGAAATTCTATTATAAAATATTTAATAAACTCTTACATGTTAGAAGGAAATGTCTCAAAACTATAATCACGAGAAAAATAATCGAATAAATAAGAATAAATAAAAATATCCTTTCAGTACAATGGAAACACTGTATATTTAGTAATTTCTTATAAAGATTGAATATTTTCATAGACACCAGATATTTTTAAGATCTTCAAATTTAAGAAGCCAAACATCTTTAAATAAACACCTTTACTATTCACAATAATTAATTAATTAATTAATTAATTAATTATATAAAAAAACAGTGAAAATTACTCTTTACATTGTACTGTTGAAAACAGTATTTATGAACAGTAATTGAAAACGATGTTATGAAGGCAAAAGAGATAATTTTCATCAGAATTATGGTATAAAACTGCAATAACATCTACATCGAACTTCTTTTTGTCTAAATTCCGTGTAAGTCGACAAGCAAATAAATGACATGCTCTTTCTTTCCTAAAGCGATGCATAATCCGAATACGAATATGATTCTAGAGATTTTGACGACAGGAGCGAATTTACATCGAGCCGAACAAAAAGCGATATTTAATCAAGCATTAAAAAAAAAAAAATCTTATGATGGCAATATTCTTTAGAATATTATCTAATTCATGTAATATTTCTTTAAAGTATTATCTGATTCGTACTATTTATACTGAGATTTTTGACAACGTCATTCATTCCATCAACAGTAAAACGAACATTATTTAAAAAAAAAAAATAATCCTTATTTACTCCTTAAAATAGAGACTTGTAAATTACTACTATTTATAAATTGCTTATTGATGTTTTTTTCTTTCCACATTTACTGCTAAATATTCCATAGAAAATTTTGTAAAATTTTCATTTGGAAGTTAACAATATGTAATTTACTTCAACATTTGTGCTAATCGTCAAGCTTATTTTTCCAGGTATTTTTATAATTTCTCCCCCCCCCTCCCAAAAAAAAAAAAAAAAAAAAAAAAATCGTAGAAATTATTTTTAATTAGAAACACTAAGGTCTTCAAGAAAGCACTATAAAAATCGAAAAAAGAAAAAAAAAAAAAAAAAAAAAAACTTATTGCGTTTTTCAAAACTGTATATTTCTGCATGAGCTGCATAGTTAGGCTTGCCCTGGCATTCAAAAGGCAGAAATTTAGACAGACCAAAAAATGAGGTGTGTGGGAGACTTCTTCTAATCAACTTCTGCATTTACAGTAGCTGGATATATTTCCCTCCACATTTATTTACAACAATATATGTTATTTCAGAAACGAGCTGTACTTAATATTTTAAAGGCCTTTTTCAAGACTTTAATATTGCAAAATATAATGATGTGCACTGTTTATTGAAATATTTACTAAGGCTTGTTTGTTTCTAATAGATTTTTCATTTAACTTCATTTAAATTTTATCTTACGTTTTTGTACATATCAGGTTTTTGTACGATCACATTTCTCAATTTCTCACTATTTAATTTATTCACCATATAATCAATAACATGTTTTGTATACAAAGAATTCCAATAGATAATTAATGTACTTTATTCTTATTAAAATATCTTATAAAAAAAAGTTGAGTGTTATAAATTTAAAGCCGTTGTCTGCGTATCTATAAGTCTGCGGCACTGTATCTCTCCAATGAATAGAGCGATTTAAATATTGTTTTTTTTTTTTTTTTTAGCATTATTAGAACACTAATTTAATCGGAACAGTTCTTACCTGTATTTCATAAAAATCTACTAACATATATTTTTTTATTAAATAAATTTTTCAGGCGACTTTGCTGTAATGTTCTATAAAATCATTATGATAGCAATCTTCCAAGTTCCAAATGTGGTTAATTGCCCATTACGCAGCACCGGTGCGACGTAAAAAACCAATCAACCAATCAACCAAATTAGGTTAATCATAAGTGACGTGGTATTCAGGTATAAGTGCGCTTCTCATAGGGTGTAAGAAGCAGGAAATCTTGACATCTATCTATGAAAAAAAAAAAAAAAAGTTCTTGTAGGAGTTTTTGTAAGAAAGTCAGAAACTAAGACATGTGAAGTACTTGAGCTGGGTTAAAAGTTTTTACTCTTTTTTAAAGATCGTAATTACTTACTTGTTAAAGAGAAAACTTTATTTATTGAGGAATTCAGAAATTAATTAGTTCTGAGTAAGTTTGTTGGAAACTAGGTTGTAGATAAGTGTAAATTGGTTGTCGGGTGTTTAAAAGTCATGATAAAATTATACACTTGTCGGTCGGGTCCCATCAGTTCAGTTCAGTACGGGGATTGTAGATCGAGGACTTTTTGTTTAGTGCAAGATAGGTCTTGGATTTTAGTATACCTTAACAGGGTGCCGACAGTCGAAAATTTTTCCCTGATTGTCCCACCAGTATAACTAACGGGTGTACCAGAATAAAACTAGTTGGCATAGGTGGACTCTGCTCAGTTCCCCATCATATTTACGTTCTTATAAATTTCTAGTGCGAGACATATTATAATCATGTTAAAAGAAATGAATTTGACCAAAGCTTGATATAGTGACAGAATGAAATCCCCGCCTAATAGTCTATCCCCTGTTCACTTCGGTATATATATCTTATTC
The DNA here is from genome assembly GCA_963930645.1 of Salticus scenicus. Taxonomy (NCBI): domain Eukaryota; kingdom Metazoa; phylum Arthropoda; class Arachnida; order Araneae; family Salticidae; genus Salticus; species Salticus scenicus. The sequence goes on from OZ005650.1 coordinate 211,862,990, forward strand.
TAATCTATTAATTTATTTTATCAGGGTCAATTCTGTTGTTTAGTTTTCATGCTACTATTTCCAATGCAATAATCCTCAAAATTCATATTTATATGAAAAATGTACAATTTCGCTAGGTTGATAAAATCGTAAATTACGAATGATTTACGAAATTTTCCTATTAGAATATTTGTATTCAATCATGTTCAAACAAATATCATAAATGTAATTTTGAAGTTGTCTAATGTATTTATGATCCTCAAAATGGAAATTTATGCCCAATTTTGCCTTATTCTGACATGTTAAGTAAATCGTAAATTCCAAATAACTTACGAATTTTTTAAATTGGTAAATTCATAGTCTATAATATTCATGCCAGTATCCTATATAATATTTCGAAAGTGGTTTGACATCTTTACGATGAAAATATCCCTCAAGATTGACGTTTATGTGAAATTTGGCTCTATTCTGCCATGTTAAGAAATTCGTAATTTTTCAATAACTTACGAAATTTTTATATTGGAAAATTCATAGTCATTAATATTCATGCCAGTGTTCTAAATAATATTTCAAAAGTAGTCTGACATCTTTACGATGAAAATATCTCTCAAAATTGACATTTATGTGAAATTTTGCCCTATACTGCCATGTTAAGAAATTCGTAAATTTCCAATACCTTGCGAAATTTTCAAAGTAGCACATTTATAGTTACTGATGTTCATTCCTGCATCAAACCTGATATTTTAAAACTGGTCTAACATTTTTGCAGTAAAAAGTTTCGATTTAATGCACGTTTAAGTGAATTTTTGTCCTATTCTCCCATGTTAAGAAAATCGTAAATTTCTCATAACTTACGAAGTTTTTTGATTCGAATGTTGCAAAAGAATAGGGTTCTTGCCAGTATCGAAAGTAATATTTTAAAACTGATCTGACCTCTCTGCGATCAATTGTTCGTGAGATATCGTGTTAACAGACTAACGGACTAACACACTAACGGACTGCCACACTAACGGGCTGACACACTGACACACTAACACACTAACAGACACCCTACAGACAGACACCATACAAATTTTGTCATTTTCGGATTCCTCACACCTGAAAACGTGTAGAAAAGTCAAAAAACAGAGGTTGAAAATTTTCACGATTACCTAAGTTCCCCATACCTATAGTATGATGGCGAACTAATAGACTGATATAAATTTATGTATAACTGAATTTATTTAAGTGACACCCAACTTGATTTTACACATAAACAATATAGATAGAATAATAAACAAAATGCAACATATTAATTTATGTAAGTAATCCCCGTTGCTGTTTGCCATTCGATGTAAGCGTCTGGTCCAACTTAGACAACTTTCCATTATTACGTCATTTCATAGTCTCTTTACAGCTCGTTTTAGATCTTAAATCAGTATTTTTTAACATTTTATGTTATCCCAGTTCATCTGCTGTACAAATTCATCTTAAATCGAGTAGTCCAGGGGTTTTAAATTCTTTTTTCATCAGAAAAAAGGATTATCTTAGTCTAACATTTTCTGAAATTGTGTCACACCCAATTAGCGAATTTGATTCATTTCTGCTTTTGGGTTTCTATGAGTTTAGGTCGTAATCGTTTTTTGTAAGGTCTTAATCCAATGCCATTTTTAAGTATTCGCTGTACAGACGGTGTTGATAGTTTCAGTTCGCTAGCAAATTTCCTTATGGATATGCTCTTCTTACGTGTCAAGCGACTCTTCACTTTTTTAATCAGATTTTTGGTGCGGACAATGCGTGGACAGTCTGGAGGTTGAGATGTTTTAATATTGTCACTCTTTCTAATCATATTGCACCACTTAAAATCAGTGGCACAACTTAAAAAACCTTTTAAATGACGAAATATTTTGCTTCTGGATTCTCCACTTTTGAACTTGGAAAGTACCAATTTTTGTACTTCTTTGCTCTTTATTCTATCCTGTAGTTGCAATGTAATTTTTGCTTTTGAGTTGTTGCACAGATTTTACCAATGTACTTGGGAATCCATAAAAAACGTATATGTCTATATATAATATAAAATTTCCATGCATACATACAAATAGTAATAGTCAATTTTATTCTGGTACACCCGTTATATAATAATTTTTTAGTTAACTAATTGAGCAAAATTACTACTAAAAATTCCGAAAGGAAAATACTTGTGTGAAAATCAGCAAAATTTTACATTGCCGACACCCTGCATAAGTATAGCATGGAAGAGTACATTTAAGTCTCACTCTAGTTATGTCGGCGCAGGTCGGTGTTGCCAGATTAGAGACTTTTATTTTAAATTCAAATCTCATCAATCATTGTGAGAAGTGATATTGAATATACATAATAGACGATTAACCTTTAAAGTGATTAAGTAACAGTCACAATTAAAATTTAGTGGTGGATATTGAATAAAAATGTCCCCAATCTGGCAACACCAGCGCAGGTTGTGACAAGTAAAGGTATTCTTTTATAATTAAGTGAAGATGTAGGTCACTTATATTTTATTACACGGGTAGAGAAGCAGTCCACTTTTCCTCCTCTTTATATTTTACGTAAAATGTGTTTGTTAGGTTTAAAACTAGTCTCTGCATTTCATTTATTGAACGCACACCGGAAATTCAGTGATATGCTAAATTCGCACACGAACTTTCGTCACAAAATTTGTTTCATTTTCAAGGCTGGAGTGCTCTTGTATGATTTCATTAGAGCAATGCATTATTGAGCAGAATATTTTCGTATATTCAATTTCAGTTTAATTATTCTGTTTTTTTTTTTTTTTTTTTTTTTTTTTTTTGTAAAACTTTTAATGCTGTGATGACTATCGAAGTCATTTGTTAAACACTGACACATTGACAAATAAAAGACTATTCACCTTATGATGAAATTAAAGAAATTTACGCAAAATTCAAAGGTGTTTACAACTATAAAAGTCAGAACTTTTATGATCTCCAGCATTTCTGAAACGTTTCATATTTATTTTGCGTCAGATAGGTTTTAAAAATAACCGATACGTTTGTAACCACTATGATTAGCGATACAATAATTACCGTATCACATTGGACAATCATTCTTATTTAAATTCGATATAGGATATTGCTTGTCTGTTAGCAAACAATTCCAGTGTTTGCTTTAATTAAAATATGCCGTCTAAACTAGATGTGTCACAGTTGCGCATATGATTTTGAACCTTTTTTTAAGTTAAACTTTTGATCAAGCAGTCAGATATTTGTTAGTTCTTTACTATTGAACAGAAGTTAGAATTAACTGTTTCAACTCTCTAAAGGCTGTATCCTAATATTGTAGATACCCATTCATGCAGTACACTTAAAATCTAAATCATTTTCAATGAAATTAGAGAGCTTGTCACATAAAAGATATTTAGTCGTTTTCTACTCTTGTAGTATTTGCTCCAAAACATAAACAAAACGTTGTATATTTTATCATTTATGTTCATGTGTAAACGATTTTGAGGTATTTGTGTTGTAACTTTCGAAAAATATATTAATTCAATCTAATAATTTTAAAACAAGGTAATAAATCAATCTCAAAGCTGCCAAACCTTTGTATTTTTCATATTGATATTTATGCCTTTGCGGAAATATCAATATGAAACATTTGTTTATATCTTTGTTTTATTTAAAAACAGGAATTTCGAAATCAAATAAAGTAAATATATATATATATATATATATATATATATATATATATATATTAAAAAATCTGGTGTTTAGGCAATTCTGTAATTCTAAGAATGTAAACCACTGCTTTTCATATAAATTATTTTGTTTGAACATCATATAATAGTCTTCAATAATTATATTACATTTTTACTTTATTTGTTTTCAACATTGTGTTTTATCGTTTCACAATCAGTTATTTCATCTATTAAATAATTTTAGGAAAATTAAAATATGATGTATCATATAAAATTTTATTAAAACTTTCATTTCCGTTTGTTTTCCTAAATTGTTGTTCCTCTGAAACGTTATACTATTTAAAAAAATAATTGTATATACTAATTAAACTCCTTAACATTTATGCTCTTTAACGAATGCATTAAGTGCCACTGGCAAATATATATATGCAAGCCGAAATTAAAAATTTAAACACTAATGCAAAAAATCCTATTTTTTTTTTTTTTTTTTTTTAATAGTATAATATTTATATGCAGGACAAACTTAAATATAACACAAATACAAAAATAATCATTTTGTTAAACAGTGAAATTTTCTGGAGGAACGTCTAAATGTAGGGCTTTAAATTCCATAATGGCACCATGTTTGAGTCACTGGACGTGAAAGTGATAATGAATATACATACATATGTATATATATATATATATCAGATTTTCTTCAATATCCAATTTATTTTCGAAATTACTAATAAAAAAATTATTTAACTAAATTTAAATTCTATTACATATGATAACAGATGGTTTTAATTAACAAATTGTGAGGAATGGTTGGTCATCATTCCTCAAAGATTAACTAAATTACTTAAGTATTAAATACGAAATTAGCACAGAGACTCAAATTTAAATATACATAGCAAAGTTTATTTGAACTTAAGTTCAAGGAGGATGTTTAGGCTATACTCAATAGTAACTCTTAAATAACTTTAGAAGGATAGCTTCAATAAATCATTTAAATATATTCAGAAAGAAATCTCACCCACAGTAGATAACGTAGTGAGATGATTGTTCTCGCTGTTCCACAACACTTTACTAACGCAGGCTAAAGGCGAAAGGATTCCCTGAATTCGGCCAACTCTACACTATAAATTAGCACCTTCAAAACCAACACACATTCATCAAGTTAAGAACATAATCACAAAAGATCACTTAAGAAAACTGTACTCTTCTTCGCTTCTTCACCACACTCATTCATATTTATAATAAATCTTCATCGACTCGACTCACTTCGTTTAACAAATTCTAAAACCTCTCCGTATTCACTCGCGCATTGCAACTTGCGTACTTCGTTGCTGAGCTACGCTGACGTGAACTCGAAAGAATCCGGTGGCTTCCCAGCCGAATAACTTTTCTAAACACTATATCTAGCACCACCACACTTCACCACTCATTAAACTAATTAACTCCAGCAGCACTAGATCTGAACTATCAAAATATAACTTAATCATGACACTAAGCTCTAAACTTTAACGTAGACATACGTCGGAAAGAATTCCACTACACACCGACCTTACAAAATTGCAATTCATTGAAATTTAAAAAATAAATTTAATCAGCTTTTGCGAAATCAAATTTTAAATTAAAGATTAAACTAGCAAAATATGCCTCATTTCAGAAAAATACTCAAGCTTCACTTTTTTTTTTTTTTTTTTCATGTAGAAATTGTTTAATAGAAATTAAATTTTCAACTATTTCCGTTTAAATTATAAATGTTAAATGATGTAGAAAATTGATTAAAAGTAAATTAAGATTCGTTTGTTCTTTTACAGCTAAATTTGTAATTGAGTTTAATGTTAAAATTTCTCTGATTTAAAAAATGTATTTCAACGAAGTATTATTTAATATTTTAGAAACATGTATACTCCAAAAATTAGAGTATTCGTCCGCCCCGATAGATGGGGAAAAAATGAATATTATTTAATTCATAAAAGAAAAATAAAGAATTTCACATTAGTCAGGAATAATGTTTTTTCGTAAATGATATGTATTATCAAAAATTAGTAGCCTAATAATTCATTTGAATATAAAACAATTACATAATTTTGAATAGTAGAATATTACAAATAATAAACAGTTTTAATCAATTTATAAAAAATTCCCTATCTGTGGGGGAAAAATTAATAAATAGGTATAATAGACTAAACTAATCCTTCTTTCATATTGTACGAGTAAATCACGTGACTTGATATATATATATATATATATATATATATATATATATATATATATATATACATATATTTGTCTTGGGGATCTCGGGAATGGCTCAAACGATTTTCAGGAAAATTTCGTGTTAGGGTATTTTTGGGTCGAAAAGACGATTGGTCTTATCCTCACCTTCAGGAAAATTTGCATTAACTCTTTAACTGCCAGTCTCAACATATAGTAAAAATTGGGTCTACTTGGAAATGGATATATGGATTTTGATAAAAATTTGGGGTTATACCATTTTAGGGATCTAAAACGACTGGACATATCCACAACTTCAGAAAAAATTGTGTTTGCTTATAACCCTTCATCGGCCAATTGCACCATATGACACAAATTCGGTTCTTTGGGAAATCGAAAAACGATTTTGATGAAAGTTTGTAGTTAAATGTTTTTTTAGGAAGCTAAATCGATCCTACCCTCATCTTCAGTAAAAATCGCGTTCGCTGTTGATCCTTTATCGGCCAGTTGCTACATACGGCAGAAAAAGGAGTTACTGCTTTAACAATTGTGCTTATCCTCAGCTTCAGAAAAATTCTCATTTGTTGTTAACCCTTTTTTTCCCATAATACATATTTATATATATATGCATACAATAAGAACGAAAAAAAAAAAACATTTAATTATTATTTTTCTTTTAAACTATTTCTTTTCAAATGGAATAATACATTCTTTTAAGTGTTTGGATTAACTAATATATTAGAACAGCACGCACAATAAATCTTTAAAAAATATTTCAGTTTAAATTTTTAAAATTTTAAATATTTTACTTGCAAAACACAAGCTTTCCATCTATACAGATAAAGAATTTAATTTTAAAATTTAAACCATTTTTTCTTATTTTTTAATCATAAAATCTGTTTGATGCTCCTATTTTTACACACACACACCTAAAATAAATAAATAAATAAATAAGTATTTTTTTAATATTTTGGTTCATAATATATTTAATAAAATGTATTTTTATTATTTGTAATAAACTAAAATAATTTATAATAAATCAAATAACTTAACATAAAAACAAGTAATCAGAATAAATATTCATAAGATATCTAAAGTAAAAATATTTTGTAAAACAGTAAATCTATTTATTATATCAGTAAATATTAATTTTTAATAATACTGCCTAGATAAATAAGCTTAAGCACAAATTGCTTTTTTTTTATTTAATATAAATAAAAGAAACATTCAGATATAATCCAAGCAATATGTTTTATGAAAGAACAATCTAATAAAAGAAAAGAGGGATTAAATATATAGAGATTATAGTGAATAAAAACAATTTAATTATTTAATTACAAAAAAGTATATTTCAATGAAGAATTTGATTATCTAATCCCTTATAACATTGCGAAAATAATTATATTAAATAGTATCAAAATAATTACATTTATTCCTACAGCGAAATAATTTTTCAAATTTCAAAGAAAAGTTACCAATTATTATTGAATTTATTCCCACAAAAGAAAAGCTTTTAAAGGACAATCTCAATCGCATAATTATTCTTTGTATAAAATCTTTGAATGTTAATTATATAAAGACAAAACTTTAATAGAAGTTGTTTGATCGAACTCATCATCTTTTTACTGAAATCATTTCATTGAATTAAGAATTAAAAAATGCTCCTTTTGACTAATCGAATGTCTTTTTCTTATTACTTTTTACTATTTGTGCAATACTGAAGTGGAAAAGAGATTTAACGAAGCGCAATAATACTTGTTACTATTTTAAAACTAGAACAATACTGTAAAGAAAGTATTCAATATAAGGTAATTTTTTAAACTAATTTGATACATGATTCTATACTTTAAAAAAAAATCAATCACAAGCGATAACTGGGTAAATAAAATCTTGAAATAATCACGTGGAGAAATACTATTTTTTTTTCAGTACGTTCGTTTATAATTTTATAAAAAAAAAAAAAAAAAAAAAAAAAAATCGAACTGATAAATAAATAAGTAAATAAGTGAAGATTCCGTAAAGATAACACTAGTTTACATGTCGAAGATCGACGGTCACTCTGTCGTATTTTGTTTTAATTCGGAATAGGAATCTCGTACAGAATGTCGGCAATTCACATGTATTTCTGAAGATATACATATCTTCCAAGGGAAAAAAATGAAACTAAACTCAAATAAAAGAATCAGTATAATAATTTGCTTTTCAGTATAATGAATCCTGTCATTATTTGTGGACAATAATCGCCACTGTGTAGACGAAATGGACACAGCTCACAACTCAGATTGAAACTAAAACGAAAAATCATGCGGAACGAATTGATTATAAACACTTTCCATCTGTACCTAGTAAATATATAACTTTCAATGATCTCTGTTTCGTTATCACACCACGGACAGATAGAAGGGTTGAAATACACGAAAAAAAAACTAATTGTATTCATAATTGCTCTTAAACATTGTTGGAAAGTGTTAAAATTCCTGAACGCAAAAGAAAAGGCAGCTCTGATATTTTAATTGAAGCTCTTAATGTGTCTGGATATTTTAACGTAACAATGTAAATATTAAGGTTAATCAAATCATATTCTACACAAAACATAAATTTAGCACATCAACAGTAAGTTTAAATTTCTTCACGATTTTAACAGTAGAAAGTTATTTAAATGTGAGTTATAAAAATGTCTGTCTAAAATGCAATGCGTTTGATTTTTTTTTTTTTTTTTTTTTTTTTTTTTTGTACACAAACTAGTTGTACGGGCTTATTAAAGCCATTTTAAATAGGAAACAGTAAATAGTAAACTTCAAAAAACATATACCAATTTTTTAAATATCTGAAAATATTTAAGGACGACGGGGATGGTCTGACGAACAGACAGTGTGGTATCCTCATGCATCCTTAATATTGTGAATTAGCTTAAGTTTAAAACTAAACACGTTCGGTATCGGGGCTTTTTTATTCCTCCACAAGACAACCCCAAATTGGAGAGTTCTCTGTCACGTGAGAAAATTAGTTTCACACCCATTCTAATAGTTCATTGGGCACTTGCTTGGCGTCCATTTCTCTGTGTACAGCTCACGTCTGCAGGCCCCATCGGTCACACCAAAGTCAGCCGTGAAATTTCGGTGCCTCAGGACCTCGCGTGATGAAAGAGCGCTTAAAATGTATGCTTCTTTACGCTCGCAGACAAACAGGCGCCTCGGAAACCTACATGAAACAGGAGAGTACAAAAGAAAGTCATTAACGATGTCACAACGGATACACATATACGAATCATATCCACAGTTAAATATATATATACATTCAAACCCCGATTTAGTGCCATCATCGGTACGCATAATAATATGGCGTTATACCGGATTTGGCGCTATATCGAATTATAATACTAACTGTGTAAATGAAATAAAAATAAATATACCCTTACCTCATTATATTACAAGCATTAGAAAAAGTGAGGATCATAGCACTGAATAGTGATAACTAGTATTTTATTTCGATCTACGTAGTAATTATATTTGCGCAGAAGAAAAATATTTTAAAATACTAGCTTTTTTTTTTTTTTTTTTGTACGGAAATGTTCTTTAATGTTTCTAAAATTTATTGATTATCAATAATCTTTTTACCGGTTGAATTTTTTTCTAAATATATCCTTTGTTTGTTAATGCAGTCTTTTGCTTCGTCAGATTTAATTTTTTCTTCTTCAATCTGAATTTCCTCTTCAGATGAATCCGAATTTGGGTCGTTATTTTTTATTAATCCAACAATTTCCTCTTGACTCATTTCTTCAAATGCTGGAACATCTTTTTCTACATTAATACATTCAGCTGCAGTGAGAGGATGCTGCTTGCAAATTACATTGTTTATATCATATTGTAAATCTATAATTTCTGCAGTGATTAGTTCATCACTAGATTTTTCACTATTTTTTAAGCCTGTATGGCTCCAGCAGTTAACTGTAGTCTCTATAGAAACTTCCACTTCCTTCCACGATTTTTGCATCTTCATAACTTTTTAGGGAAAGAGCAGAAAAACCATTTTTACTGATAGGGTCAACAATGTGTGTGTCTGATATGGTATTTCAAGAAATGCGCTTTGAAAAAATTATGATTCTGGCATCTAAAGATTTCAAAACACCAGTACAATTAGGAAGTAAAAATTGAAATCTGATATTGCTGACTGGAGTTACTTTATGACACAGTGCATTATCTAATATCAATAATGCCTGGTGCTTTTTCTTCCTCATTTCACCAGTGAAATTCATTAGCCAGTTTTGAAATAAAATTGCAATCATCCATGTTTTATTGTTATTCACATAATCCACATATAAAGCAGGATTGAAATTTTTAAAGTATCTTGATTCAGCAGATTTACCAATAACAGTTAATGGTCGTTTGTCAGATCTATCAACATTAGTGCAAAACACAAGCGATACACGATCTTTAATTTTCCTACTTTCTTTAACAAATCTAATGGATATTGTTTTGTCGGGTTGAAAACGATAAAATAAACTGCTTTGATCCATATTTATAGACATGAGCAGGTTCATACTCTGAAATAACGGCATTTAATTCTTTACGACCTCTTATTACAAAATACACCTTTTTTCCAAAGAGAAATTTCTTCTGTTTTATCAGCCCGTGATACAATGAGTTGGAATGCGTCAAAAGAGCGGTAATAAGCATAGCGCTTGACTGGGGGGGGGATGTGAATTTTAACAAAAATTATAATTTTGGGAAAATGTTGGTTGGCGCTACATCGAGTTGGCGTTATAACGGATACTTTACATTGTAGTCCCTATTCAGGAGATTTGTTCACCCATACATGTGGCGGTTAAACGGGTTTGGCGGTATTTCGGGGGCGTTATATCGAAGTTAGACTGTATATTGAAAACGATGTAAACCTTTAATTTAAACGAAAATATAATTCAAGCAAATTCTTTTGGGAATTTACTGCAAATGTATTTTAGCCCTTAATGTAACTGAATATTTTTTTGTGACTCTGTAAATTTAATGATAATCATACTATAATCCTTTATGCATATGGATAACATTATTTAATTTCAAAAAGATTTGTGCGAAGTAAAGTTATTAAAATTTGATTTGTAGAAATACCTCTCGTAAAACGCATTGCTTTGGAATACTTTCGGGTATCCCTGTATATAAACCAGTGGTAGTTACACCATCTTCAATGGGAAACATCCGACAGTGAACTTGAATAGCATATTAGACGCTGATAGACAGGCAGACAGACGGACAGACAGATAAACCGAAGTCATTAACAATTTTCATTTTTTTTGGGGGGGGGAGGGGGGAGGTTAAAAATCCAGTGCTTCTCTGGGCTGTCCAATTATTTTCATTATGTTGTATTCTGGTAACAGATATCAATATATACAGATATGCTATTTATTTATCAAAATAAATTAACTTTCCATGTTTTAATTATATGAAAGTAAAAAGTGAAAGGTACAATATATTTACTCAGTATAAGCACATGCAAAGCAAACAAAATTGAGATTATCATACTTAAACAAACAGGACATAACGTTTCATAAACATAAGAGGAAAAGAGATACTAAAAATTCATTCAAACAACTGATAAATCAAGGTATGTATCAAAGTATAATAAGTCTGCTGTCATTACTAAGTTTGTTTAATTGATTTCTTTTTCTAATGTGTATTTTTTAGAGCAAATCAAATTAAACGCATTCGAATGCTTAAATTTTATAAAATTTATGGTATTTGGAGTTTTTAAAAGAGTACCTAGATGCATTGTTAATAGACGCACGTAAAATAATTTTACAACGATTTATCATTAAGCAGTTAAATAATATTTGGTAAAAATCTCCAAATTGTATCATGTATCTGTTTTTTGATTACATTATATTATCGCTGATACATTATATTATTCTGATTACATTATATTATCGCTACTGTAGTATGTTAATAATTAAACAAGAAAAAAAAAATATATATCCCTAAATAATTGCGCAATTTCGACAACAAAATGTATATATATTATACATTGTATGTGCAACAACGGATTAAAGTTGCAAGTAATTTATAGCATTTTATAATACAGGTTGATGCAAAGTGATTGCGTCCTTCTTCAATTTGTGGTTGGTCTCCTAATTGCACTCTAAACTAAATTGATGTGAGGTTTTAAAGGTTTGCATATCTAAGTCGAGGGCCATCTTTTCCAGAAGTTTTTTAGAAAATCTAAAAAATGTAAAAATAAAAAATAAAAACCATTCTAATAACTTGATCGCCCAGTTTACTAACTTATTCTATATTATCCTTAGATAAATGGGTATTCGATATTTTCCCATCCATATACATATAAATATATTATTTACCGTCTCTCTCATTTATTTATATATATATATATACATTTTTTTTTTCAATATGCAACGTATATTAAAAATCTAATTAAAATTTATTTAAGAAAAACTGTTCTGTGTAAAAATAATTACATGTTATGAAAAAATAAATTTAATTTACTTTCTTTATAATTTTTATCACTTTCACTCTGTTCTTTTCGTTTAAGAGCCAAAATTATGCATCAAAGGAATTATTAATTAAATTTTATTTTTCTAAAAGTTTATTTTCTTTTTTATTTCCTTCAGTTTTATACAAAAATGAACATAATAGAATACATTAACATTTAAATCTAAATTTTAAGAATGTATTGTTCTTTTAATCGTATATTTTCAGAATATAAGATTTAGTTACAATAATAATTTTGAACATAAACATAAAAACACAAAGAATACATTTTTTGAAATCAATGTACGTTATTAAAATTTTAGAGGTATTAAAAAGTAGTGTTAGGTTCTATTATCATAAGAAATCTTTGTGCAATAGAATTTTATCTAGCTGAACAATCCTGTAGCATTAATACTACCACCTATAAAAAGTCAATATAAATATCTTTGTCAGTGCGGTTAGCTCAGAGGTGTGAAAGAAGGTAATCAATGAAGTTTTAGTATGTCCTCACGGGGATGTGGAACCATGCCGATTTCAGTGTCAAGATCAGGTTTAAAAAAAAAAAAAGTCGATCGAAGTTGTCCCACATATTCTCGATCTCCGAGAAGTGTGGTGGCCAGAATAGTAATGTAAACTCATCATGGCGTTCCCTGAAGAAAGCACGTACACGGCGAGTTGTATCATACGATGCGTAGTCTGGTAGATGTCATCGTAATGAAGGAAAACAATATGTATATTTGGTAAAAACATGATTCACAAACACCCATATGAGTAGTTTGCTGATCCATCGTACTTCTCATAATCATAAAGTATCAAGTGATTGTCACGAAAACATCCCCCATAATGTAATGCTCCATCCTCCAGCTTGCAACTTTTCAGCAATTATTGCAGCTTGTTTGTAGTCAGATGATTCCCGCTGTGTACACCCACTTCCATCTGTCCGATGAAGTTTTTATCCATCTGTAACTCACCCGATGTCTCTCAGATGACGTCCAATTGCTGTACTGGTGTGCAAATTACACCATTCTTTTTCTGATGAATAGAAATCATTATTGGTGCTTTAATCAGACGTCTTCAGCGGTAGCCCAACTGTTGTTGATGAGACACATTTTGGCGACTCTGTTCATCATAATTGTCAGTTGATCAACGATTGTACAGTAGGGAACAAAATAAAATACGCAACGCCTTATGTAATTTCGTTATTCATGAACGTAAAAAAAAATCTAATTAAACAGGTATTCAACTTTAAATCATCATTCAATAGGACATTAAATGCACTTTTTGAGTGTTGTCAAATTTTGAAATAGGGGTCATTTACAAATTGAAATGAGCGCCAACTATGATTTTTTTCAATAGCAACACCTAGATTTGAGTTCATATTCGAATTTCTGAGAGTCTGGCAGTGCGGAAAAGAATATTGATTGTAAACTTTATCTTTAGTATTCATAGAGGTTTAATCAAAAATATGTTAGAATGTTACCATTAAATGTAGAAAAGTAAAATTAACATCCTACAAGAATTAGTAAAAATTGTACGGTTTTACACCGGGAATGTTTCTAGAAATAAGGAATTAGAAAAATTAATAAAAACGTTTTCTTTACAGTACCTTAATAATCCTGAATTCTGTTTTTAGATACGTAATACTTCAATACTTATATAGATAATACATTTTAGATATATTTAAACATATTTCACTTACGATTGGTCCCACAATGATCTTTGAAAAATGTGCGATATTTTTAAATTAAATGTGCTATACTGATCACTAATATAGCTTACATTTTCTTTCGTAGGTGTGACATAATATACGAACTGAAATAATATAGCTATACACTGGTTCTCACAATTATAATGACACCCGTTTCTCTATATTAACTAAACACTGCACACTACTATTTAAACAAATATATATTTTTTGAATTTGAATTTCATTAATAGACTATATTTAAAAAGTTTTATCATTTTTCTCTCGTAAAAAAAAAAAAAAAAAACTTTAAATACGGCCAAAAAGATGATTTTTCAGGTGTTCATAAGAAACGTCGATTATATATATATCGTATATCACTTCTTAAAATTATTGGTGACAGTTGAATAAAAACGTCGCCCAATCTGTACCAGATGGTGCTGTCTACTGCTTGAACTGTTGCCAAGTTTCCGAGCCATGCGTAAGTCATCTAGTTTAGGAGGCTATGCTTTAACTATGACAGTAGTTAAGAAAGCATTTTACAAGTCTGCCTTGTATTCCAATTCCATTCGATTTTTTAATTGGCAATTTTTACATTCGACCTATTTTTCGATTTTAAACAGTAAGTATTTAGTTATTTTTTTCTCTTTGTGAGTTTGTTTAAAGTATTTAATATTTATCACCAGTAATCGATGAGGTAAATGTGTATACTTTTGCAAGCGTAAAATAAGGGGTTGAACACGAATACTCAAAGTCACATTTACTTTTCTTTTCTGTTTTTTTTTTTTTTTTTTTTTTTTTTTTTTTGAAGAACGGTGAAAGGAGGGGCTTGTCTTTTTTAGAAAAATAGAATTCTTGATGCTAACACTAAGTCTAAAAATAATAATTTTTGCTCATTTCTTTGCGCTGACGTTATTGTTATATACTTTGACCCGTAAATAAATAAAAAAAAATCTGGAGTGACTCCACTCGACTTTCCGAACATTCAATAATTAACAGTTTTGTAGATAAAGTAAAGAAAGAGGAGTTGTTAAACAAACAAAAGAGAGAAAACCATAATAGAGTATTTGAGTATTTTTCTCCATCTATTACATGATGTTTTATTTAACGCTACTGAACTTTGAGCCCATAGATCATAATGATAGATAATTTTTCGTTGTGTCCCTGTAAAAACCTATAAAGGCTAGAATCTCCAAAATGCTTACAGTTAGCGCAACAGTGATTTATAATATTCATATAAATTTTCAGCTCAATTGAATAAGGCGTTTAGATGCTATCGCACTTCTAAAAATTTGGTCCCATAGGCCATAATGATAAAGAATTTTTCTTTGTGTCCCTGTAAAAAAACTGTAAGTGCTAGATTCACCAAAATCTATACAGTTAGTTCTACTGTGATCTATAACATGTGTACAAATTTTTGCTCAGATTAATAAGGCGTTTAGACGCTATCACACTTTTAAAAATTTGGCCCCATAGGCATAATGATAAAGAATTTTTCTTTGTGTCTCTGTAAAAAACCTATAAGTGCTAGATTCTCCAAAATCTATACAGATTGAGTATTTGTGACCTATAATATGTGTATAAATTTTTTGCTCAATTGAATAAGGCGTTTAGATGCTATCGCACTTTTAAGATTTTGCTCCCATAGGCCATAATGATAAAGAATTTTTCTTTGTGTCCCTGTAAAAAAACTATAAGTGCTAGATTCACCAAAATCTATAGGGTTCGTACTATGGTGACTTACAATATACGTACCAACTTTCAGGTTAATCGAACAAAGCGTTTAGACGCTAGCGTGTTCACTCACAGACATACACACATACATACACACATACACACATACATACATCATCGTAAAAATAGTGAAAACGGACTCAGAGGACCTCAAAACGTATAGAAACATCAAAATCTCGAATTCGGATTTTTGACATGATTAAAATACTTTCCTCACTATAGTGTTCGGAAAGTAAAAAAAATATTTTGTTTAACCGACAAAGCATAAATTCTTTTTTTTTTTTTTTTTTTTTTAAGTCAATATCAATTTATTTCTAATATGTTGTTGATAGGATGCCAGTTACGTAGAAAAAGTCTTTTTTTTTTTTTTTTTTTTTTGTAAAATTTCAATAAAATTGTCTATAATGCATGGTACCATATAGTATCACTAGGCTTCTCAGGGAGCAAAATTAAATAAAGCAATTTCTTATTGATACTGACACAAACGGCTTAAATACATATTTACCAGCTTGTATTTTGAAATTAATAGAAAAATATAAATGTATAGCATATAGGAATACATTTTTATAAATATATAACAGTATTAAACATATTTTATGAGAAGAAGAGAGCATTTTAATTATCGTAAAATACGAGAAAAAAATGGAAATACAAATAAAAGTATTGTTAATACTGGAATTTTTTATGAAATTATAATCCAGAACCTCATCCCATGTTCAATTTGCAAAGTCATTTTGTGTGAAACTCTATAAAACATTCTATTCAAAGCCCTACGTCACACTTTATGCACATAGTGCGAACTCGACTATTGCAGTTTATAGCAGCACATCGTCGTTTTTCAGTGGTTGATTTCCCCAAATGGTTTATCTTATCATATTTGAGTTCATCTGAGATCCCCAAAAATAAATTGTAGAAAGTGTTGTTTACAATTTCGAACTAAAAGAAAAAAAAAAAAAAAACCTATAATGAAAAATTGTTTATTTTATCTTATTACACTCCTGTTGAGCTGTCGCGTACACTTTGTGTACGTCCTGCTTTTCCCGTCAAATCCTTATACCTCTGAAGGTGCGTTTGAACAATGAATCTTCGGAATTCTAATTGTTGCGTATCAGAACCACTTTTACGATTAAGTAAACATGCATTATGTACAGTAGTGTCGATCAGCCATGGAAATATTGACTACCACCACTTCTTTCCTCTTATACCTATGCGATATAATGACACATTTTCGTCCATTCGATCTGTGCCACCCATGAAAAGATTATATATATATATATATTTATAACTGCTGGCCATTGTACTTTATTTATTTTTATTTATTTTTATTTTCATATATATATATATATATATATATATATATTTAGAACGGGAAAATCGTTTCACAATATCAACTGGAAATGATCCATGGCAAAAAGATGTTAGAGTGACTATTACAGCTATCAAGCCATCCTACGACTGTAATGTTTTCACTAATATATGTGTGTGTTTTAAAATCCCCTCTCTTCCTTTTTTTTCTTTTGATTAGATGATGGCAAGGTACAGTCTTTGGGGAAATCTATTTTCTCTTATTCTACCGGTAGCACCGTAACCTCGTTCCCTTAGATGATTGAGTGCATTCAATCCTGTGATTTTCAAAATACAAGCGAAATGGCAAGTTTTTTTTTTTTTTTTTTTTTTTTTTTAAATCTCATTTCGCAATACTTCGAGCACCAAATTAGGAATACTGCAGCTTTTCCGAAATCTTCTTCATAGGGTAAATTTTAATTAGGATTTTGCCTTTGGTATACATCAAAATTCAGAAGATATTATCTGGCGTATTGATGCACCAAACTTTGTATCCATATCTAATTGGTTTTCCTCCAATGAATTGTTTGTAGCTTTTTTTTCGAAAGTAGGGTATCATACATTCATCATAGACATTGTTCTGCTTTCCAGTTCTCAATAAATTTCCCCTTACTAAAATTTAAGGTTTTCTAAAACTTTTTTTATGGTTTTTTCTAGGTTTTCAGGTATTTAAAATATTTCTTTGAAGTTTCGCTAAAAAATACTTCCTCAAAAGAAACCTTATCTAAGTTTTCTTTAGGTTTTATTCTTAAAACCTCCTGAAAACCTACGTGGTTTTATGTTTTCTAGAGGTTTCCCAAGGTTTCGGATAAATACATCGGTGATAATAAGCTTCCCTATGGCATTTGGATAATATCTACAGTCAAAAACGTTTTTTAAACGTTTTATTTTTAAAACCTTTTAAAACCTGCACTGTTTTAGGTCTTATAGATGTTTCCCAAGGTTTCAGATAAATACATCGAGAATAATAAGTTTTACTATGGTATTTAGATAACACCTCCACTATACTCGTACCTACAATCAAACATGTTTTTTAAAGGTTTTAATTTTAAAACCTTTTAAAACCTGCACTGTTTTAGGTCTTATAGAGGCTTCCAAAGGTTTCAAATAAATACATCGATGATAATACGTTTTCCTATGGAATTTAAATAATACCACCACTATACCTGCAACCAAAAACGTATTTTTTTAGTTTCAGTTTTTGAACCTTTGAAAACCGGCACTTTTTTAGGTTTTATAGAGATTTCCCAAGGATTCGGATAAATACATCGATGATAATAAGTTTTTCCATGATATTCAGAAAATACCTCCGTTATACCCAGGGCCAGATTATGGCACGGATACACGGGGCACTGGTCCAGGGCCTCCAAATTTAGGGGTCCTCATTTCCAAAAACTGAGAAGTAATAGTACAAATTTTTTCATTATATGTGTATTAAAAACAAAAATTGATGTGTAATAAAAACAAAAATTTAAACATTTTAGATTTCAATTAAAAATTAAAATAATATTAATAATAATAATAATAATAATAATAATAATAATCTAAATTTAAAAATATATTTGATGATTACATAAATGAGATATTTTTTTAATAAATATATTATAAAACAATTAAATTAAAACACAATAAATCTTATATTTCACATCTGTATCTGAAACATTATATTTAAATTTATTTTATAAGTCTTTCGTCAATGAAAAGATATGTCAAATTACATTCACTAGCAAAAGAGATCATGTAACGATATTGATGTAAGATATAAATAAAAAAAATATGCATAAAAAAAAATCACCTTTTTTTTCGGGGGGGGGGGAGAGTGGGGGTAATAACTGAATGAACTTATTTTTTGAATACTTCCTTTTAAATTATAATCTTTTAAATATTTAGAAGTAAACACCTACAACGTAAGTAATAAATAATAATAATAATGATAAAATAGAGAGGTTATGATTAAAGTTATTAATAAATGGTAAATTAAAATTTACAGAAGGAATTTTACAGCATAGATTAATCATATTAGTGATTGCTTACAGTGTATTCCCAAAACTTTTTAAATGGTACGGGGAGAGAATAAAAAATAAATTAATTAAAAAATGAAATAAATTAAGAATTCTGTCAAAGGAAGAATTTAGTTTAGCACGGAGGACTATTAATTTAAATCTGTAAAAATTTTATTTTTGTTCTTATTTTTTAATATTATATTTTGTCTCATTTTTTGACCGTAAAACTGGGACACGTACTTTTTAAAATGACTGAAATGAATTAAAATGAAATGTTTCCACCTGAATTTCATATTTTAGTTAATTAAAAAAATAAAATAAAATAAATAAATATAAATAATTGTTGCGTGGAAAAAATTTTTGTACCCCTCAGATTAAAAAAAATCGCCCCTTTCGTTTGGTACTGCACTTGTACCGAGCCACGTACTTTTTAAAATGACAGAAATGAATTAAAACGAAGTGTTGCCACCTACATTTCATACTTTAGTTAATTAAAAAGTAAAATAAAATAAATAAATATAAATAATTGTTGCGTCGAAAAACTTTTTGTACCCCTCAGATTCAGAAAAATCGCCCCTTTAATTTGGTACTGAATTTGTACCGAGCCACGTACATTTTAAAATGACAGAAATGAATTAAAACGAAGTGTTTCCACCTAAATTTCATACTTTAGTTAATCTAAAAAGAAAATTGATTGTCGTGTCGAAAAACTGCTTGTTCCTCTGGATTCAGAGAAATCGCCCCTTTCATTCGGTACCGAATTTTTAACGATAGGACTGATATTTCTAATATTTTTTGGTGTTACAAAAAACTGGTCTATAAAAACTCCAGATTGAAACTTATAGTCCTCCGTCCCAATAATGAAATTAGGATTAAAAATTTAGGACTTAAAATTAAAAATGGCAACTGAACCAATATTTTACAATTTCATATTAATTCACAAGAAACATTTATATTAGCTTTAAAGTTCTTTTTTTCCTCTTATTCTTTATTTCTGATTTTTTTTATTCGTTTATTTCTTTTACATAAAAAATATGAAGAGACTCAAAAATATAATACATGATAAACAAAACATTTGGTATCTAATATAATACATTTCTTAAAGGAAAAAAAAAAGAATGTATTGTTTTCTATTCAAAATATTTATTTTATTTATTATTATTACGGTTAACATTTTTATTTCATTCCGATATCGCTAACTTAAAATCGTTTACATTAAAAAAAGATAATTTTTTTATTTCCTTTAAAATATTTTCCATCAATATTCTTGAGTACACTTTTCATGTAACTTTTTATTTATTTATTTATTTTTTGTTTCATTCAGAATTTAAAAGAAAAAGAACATTTAGAATTTAACCTGCATTGTACAATCTCTCTCTCTATATATATACAATACATTTCTTTCTTTCTTTTTTTTTCTTTTTTGAAAGCGATTAAAATCCGAGTTTTAAAGCCCTTCAATGCTTTCATATCTCAAGCTCTAATTCATTCTTTTCAAGTTCAATGCA
Source organism: Salticus scenicus (assembly GCA_963930645.1). Classification (NCBI taxonomy): domain Eukaryota; kingdom Metazoa; phylum Arthropoda; class Arachnida; order Araneae; family Salticidae; genus Salticus; species Salticus scenicus. Next base: position 211,883,590 of record OZ005650.1, read on the forward strand.
TTTGCATAGTAAAGATTATTCCAAGTAAAACTTCTAAATTTTTTAGATAGTATTATCTCTATGTTTCAACCTGCAGAGAAAAATATCTGTTCAACAATAAGAACCTAGATATCATATTCCATGAACAAACAGATTAACATTTGCTTCTAGAAAAGTATTTAATTTCCCCTTTCAAAGTTGTCTTCTGCGGAATTTCTCTCTTAAACCCTACTCCAGGGAAACTGCTGATGTGTCACTTGATTCTACCCCTGCCATAGAAAAAATTATCCCTTTGCGATGACATTTGACATGCAAAGTGGACAAAAAATTTCCGGGCGTTTTGGTATTTTAAGCACATACTGAAATTCCAGCTACGGTAAAGAAAGGGTTAAGGTTTTCTAAAGCCTTTTTTATGGTTTAATATAGGTTTCCAGGCATTTAAAAGCTTTTATTGAAGTTTGATTAAAAAAATACCTTCCGAAAAGAAACGTCATCTAACAAGGAAACATTCAAAAGGTGTCATCTTCAAAAAGTATTGAAAAAAATATATTTGATTCTACTCTTCATAAAACACCAGAAAATGAAAAAATTATCGGCTGAAATTAATTACAGCGACCACAAAAAATTATCAAAATTAAGCCTATTTGGCGATTTCACACTGCTAGGCGATTGATTTTGAGTACTTGGCGGAAAAGCAAAACACGGTTCTGTTCGTACACGGCAATCTCAGTGCTAGCAAACGTATCCCCTAACAGCGCTAAATCGCCAAATATGCTTAATTTTGATAATTTTTTGTGGTCGCTGTAATTAATTTCAGCCGATAATTTTTTCATTTTCTGGTGTTTTATGAAGAGTAGAATCACATATATTTTTTTCAATACTTTTTGAAGATGACACCTTTTGAATGTTTCCTTGTAAGTTTCTTTTATTTTTTTTTTTATTTATTTTTTTTTTTTTTAAATCTCTTGAAATTTTACATGTTTTTAGGTTTATAGAATATTTCCAAGGTTTCGGTTAAATACTGATAATAAGTTTTCTTGTGGTATTCAGGTAATACCTCCATTATACTTGCAATCAAAAACTTTTTTTTTTTTTTTTTTTTTTTTTAAGTTTAGTTTCTTTTTAACTTATTATTACCCATTAACTTATTATTACTCATTGACTAAATATTTTATTTAGTAAAATAATAACAATTTTGGGTATTATTATTAATAACTAGCAGGCTTTGCCCGCTTCGCTGGACATTAAATTTAAATGAGTTGTCATTAATCTTTATTAATAACATAAGTTCTCGCTGTGATTGGTAGAGGTTTTCTCGCTCGCAACGTGGGTCCCCACTGGTCTGGGCCCCGAGAGTCTGGGTCCCCACTGTCTTCGGCACAACTTACCCACTTCTTACTTCCCCTTCCTCAGAAGGTGAGTTCGAAGTTTTGTAAAATCCCACTAATGTACATAATGCGTACACTTAATCAATATCCACACACAAAAATTTGCCATTCTAAGATAATTCAAAGCGAATTCAAACGGAAAACGTGTTTTTACACATGTTTATTGCCCTCCGACTCCGAGAAGGTGGTGGTGGTGGGGGGGGGGGGATTTCGAATTTCGTAAAATCCCGTTACAATAAGTGCCGGTTGCATACAAACAATTTTTACACAAAATTTCGTGACCACAGAAGTCTTTAATAGAAAATATTATTAAAAAAAAAAAAAAAAAAAAAAGTAAGTAAAGAAAATATATAGACACGACATTATTTCATTATTTAAAACATGAAAATCTGGCATTGACAGATTTTAATTTAGTGCCAGAGGCCTACTGCTAAACTTGTTAATATCGACAAATTCTTCTTTAGTTAATTCGTGACGATCTAAATTCTATGATAAAGTTTTCATTAAATCAAACCAATGTGTTTCAGCTGCAGATACTGTAACAAATAACGTTGGAAGTCCAAACTGTCTTATAGCCGCAAAACAAAGTTTTTTCTCTTTTTCCCAATGAGGGGGAGGTGTGTCTTGGGGGGGACTCATGTCAAAGGTGTGCCTTGGGGGGGACTCATGTCAAAGTTGTATCTTGGGGGGGGACTCATGTCAAAGTTGGGCCTTGGGGGGACTCATGTCAAAGTTGGGCCTGGGGGGGGACTCATGTCAAAGTTGGGCCTTGGGGGGACTCATGTCAAAGTTGTACCTTGGGGGGACTCATGTCAAAGTTGTACCTTGGGGGGGACTCATGTCAAAGTTGGGCCTGGGGGGACTCATGTTAAAGTTGTGCCTTGGGGGGACTTCATTCAATAAATCCGCATTCAATAAACCGACTGAAATAGGCCCTTAGCACTATTAAAAGTGACGTATAAAAATTCGACAACGCTGTACCGACTGAAATAGGGGTACCTTGGGGGGGACTCATGTCAAAGTTGGGCCTGGGGGGGACTCATGTCAAAGTTGGGCCTTGGGGGGACTTCATTCAATAAATCCCCATTCAATAAACCGACTGAAATAGGCCCTTAGCACTAATTAAGAGTGACCTATAAAAATTCGACAACGCTGTACCGACTGAAATAGGGTTACCTTGGGGGATGGGGACTCATGTCAAAGTTGTGCCTTGGGGGGACTTTATTCAATAAATCCCCATTCAATAAACCGACTGAAATAGGTCCTTAGCACTATTAAGAGTGACCTATAAAAATTCGACAACGCTGTACCGACTGAAATAGGGGTACCTTGGGGGGGACTCATGTCAAAGTTGGGCCTGGGAGGGGACTCATGTCAAAGTTGTGCCTTGGTGGGACTTCATTCAATAAATCCCCATTCAATAAACCGACTGAAATAGGCCCTTAGCACTAATTAAGTGTGACCTATAAAAATTCGACAACGCTGTACCGACTGAAATAGGGATACCTTGGGGGGACTCATGTCAAAGTTGTGCCTTGGGGGGACTTCATTCAATAAATCCCCATTCAATAAACCGACTGAAATAGGCCCTTAGCACTAATTAAGAGTGACCTATAAAAATTCGACAACGCTGTACCGACTGAAATAGGGGTACCTTGGGGGGGGGGGACTCATGTCAAAGTTGTGCCTTGGGGGGACTCATGTCAAAGTTGTGCCTGGAGGGGACTCATGTCAAAGTTGTACCTTGGAAGAATTTTTTATATTTTTTAAAAACTTCTAACTTTCGTTATGAGTAATCAAATTATCTACAAAATCTTCATTCAATAAATCCCCATTTAATAAACCGACTGAAATAGGCCTCTAGCAATTATTAAGAGTGACCTATAAAAATTCGACAACTGTACCGACTGAAATAGGCCTCTAGCACTAATAAATATAAAAACCACAGCTTTAGTATGGGAACCCTTTTGTGACTTTAAATATTTTAAGCCATTTTTGCGATGAACTGAATTGGCTATCTCAACTGTGCAATTAAAGATCTTGGCGAGAAATGTCAGAACTACTTCGGAGCCAAATTTCAAATTTTGCCAAAGGGATCCAATACTAAAGCTGTTCCATACCGAATCTGGGTTGAAAACGGAAAAAGGGTAAAATAAATTAGAAATATCACACCTATATATATGAATTTGATACCAAATAAAAGGGGCGATTTTTCTGAATCCAGGGATGCAAACAGGATTTCGATGCAACAATTAGATTTTTAAAAAATAACTAAAGTATGAAATTTAAGTGGCAACGGAAAAACGGAAAAAGGGGAAAATAAATTATAAATATCAGACCTATCGTTACAAATTCAGTACCAAATGACAGGGGTGATTTTTCTGAATCCAGGGGTGCAAACAGTTTTTCGATGCGACAATTAGATGTTTTAAAATTAACTAAAGTATGAAACTCAGATGGCAAAACTTCATTTCAATCTTTTCATAATTTGTAGTGCGAATCACGCGAATAAAAAAATCTTTATCTTAAAAATTTATTTTTGTATTTTATTTTTCCATTCAAAGCGTTTTAGTGAAAAAATATTTATGGCGCATGCGCAGGCGTTTTTTACCCACAGTTTAAACACTAATAATAATTTTGAAAATTTCTATAGATATAATTTTAAGTTGGGTAAAGACCTAAGTTTCTGCCAAGCGCTGTTGAATTCAGTCCAGCCGTTCTCGAGTGATGCCCGGACAAACGTGTTTTAGTCTTTTACCCCGCAAGGGGGAACGGGGAGGAATTTCTGAAAAGTTGATAGATATAATTTTAAGTTGGGTGAAGACCTAAATCCCTGCCAAGCGCCGTTGAATTCCGTCCAGGCGTTCTCAAGTGATGCCCGGACAAAAAAAAGCGACATACGGACACGATGACACACACACACACACACACACACACACACACACACACAGGCAAAATTTTCTGAAGTCATTTTCCGCTTTCATGGGGTGTGAAACGTGAAGATATCGCAAAATTTTTCGATTCCGACAAATTTACAGACAAAAGTCTGATTTTATTAATATAGATTATCAGTTTCAATTTCTACGGAACAAAACATAATATTTAAAAAAAAAAAAAAAAAACTATAAAACAATTATTCTATACTCAAAATTAATCTGAGATTCATTAATATTCTTCCATTAATTTATCAAAAACATAATAAATATTAATACATTCATTCTTACACGCTGTGACATTGTTCCTTGATATACCAATGTAGGCGCGTGATCTGTAGTGATGCAGGTTCATAATGTACAATCAAACATCATATAAAATAAATAACAGCAGAGATATAGAGGTGACGAAGTGAGATATTTATTTTAAAATTAAATATTTAGTTCAACAGATAAAATTCCAATTAAATATAAAAGCAAATATTCAAGTACTTGAGATTGTACATAATAAATCTTAGGGATATGCCTTAAAAAGTAGGTGAGAGAGAGGTAATCTTTTAACGTCTATTTAAGATCAGATATTATCGTAAAGTGTTCGGGGAGAGAGAAGCTAGCGCACGACTTGCCCAGCCAAATCTGGCAAGCCTGCCAATCACCTGATCCTGGCGTCGCCAAATAAGCGCCAAGTGTTACTCTTTGTTCGTGCATTGAAATATATATAAACTTTTTAAATTTTGAGAAGCGGTTGGAAAATATTAACCCTATCGTTGGCGCGCTTGTGTAGAGCCAAGAGAATGAGGTGATTTATGAGTATTGTGAAACAGGAAATAGATAATTACTTTAATATGAGTCATTTAAAATCTATTGCATCAGGTTAAGTAGAGAATGACCGTTATTAAACTGAAATCATTAATATTGCGTAAACACAAATAAATTATTATATCCGATGTTGAAATACATATAATTTGAGAGTCTTTTTGTTTAGGAAAATCTGAGAACACTTTTATTTATAAGAATATTAAGCTAATTTATATCTCTCAAATGATAAGTTATTAATAAAGTTATTACATTTATAGTGTAAATAAAAACGACATCTTTAATTTATGAGTACTATTAATATAATTCCAAAATGAATGAAGTTTAGATTTAATAAAGTTTTATCTTAATCTGGTTTACGTAATTAACTATATAATACAATTAATTTATTTTATTTTATGAATCAAAAAGTAAACTTCATTAGGATTCGGAAAACTAATATGAAATAAAATTAATTTTAAAACGAAATTTTCTCATGAAAAATGAAATAATTTAAATATTCAAAATTTCAAAGTAAATAAATTAAAAAGTGAAAGTATGTGTGAAATCTCCTTCACACATATCCTCCCCCACAACCAGAAAAAGAAAAAAATTACCTCTCGCTCACTTAACACAGATGATATATATCATAATAACAATAAAATATCCCTTAATTTTTCACCAGAATTATTATGAATAATATAATTCTATACAAAAGTACTAAATAATGTTTACATAAAAATGAGATATTCTTAATTTGAATCTTTATAGATGTGGTATACAGAATTTACTTATTATTAAACATTTCTTTTCTCATGAAGTGCACAGACATTAAAAAAGTGTAAAAAAAATCTTGAATATTACATCAGGTGACATCAATGTTTGTAACTTATTTAGACTTTGGTTGACAAAATCCTCTGTAAGAAAAACTAATTAATATTCATATTAATATATAAAATATACAGTGATGTAGATTAATAAATTTAGAAATTTATTTAGCATAAAATTATATGTTTTTAGAAAAGAAAAATTCAACAAAGTTTTTAATTTTAATCAAATTTCATAGAATTACCACTATTTTATCAACACCTATTCCTCATTAACTAAAAGAAAAAATTTAAAATATTGAGAACATCAAAAGTACTTGTCCAAATCCAGAGGGAATGTGTATCTCAGTAGACAGTGAAATGGCCAACTGGTTTGTGAGGCCATGACAAGATCACATATCGAGAAAAGTGTAAGAAAAGTCAGAAGAGGCTTACAGGTTGTGCAAACATAAGTGTCACAACAAGCATTCTGACAAGACATATTTATGTCGTGTGTATGTGAAAAATGACTATGGAAGAAAATTTTGTAAAAATTGAGAAAAACTCATGCCAAAAGATTTAAGGATCTAGAAATGGAACAAGCACTGACATACTATAAAATATCATTTTTTATCATAAAAGAAAGGTAAGTGTTATTGATTGCAACAAGCTTTAAATAATTGCAAGAAAAATTTTAAATCAATTTGTAATAATAAGATCTATATTTGTATTTACCCTAAATAAACATTTGGGGAGAAATCAAAATCTATTAAGTTTGTAAAAAAAAAAAAAATATGAATAGGTTACTTCTGTTTAATTAAATGACATTATTAAAATTAATATCAACAACCCCCCCCCCTTTTTTTTTTTTTTTTTTTTTTTTTTTTTTACCCAAAAATAAATATTTCTATTTCTTTATATTTTATTAAAATTATACGGCATAAAATATTAATCTTGAAAAGAAAATATACCCATTGTCATGAGATGTAAGATAAACAACTGTTAACCCAGTGGTGGCCAACCACCAAGCCAACTAATCCACCATCTCATAACCTCACCATTGCATTTAGTCGTCACCAAATGCAAGGGTGGTAGTTAAAATAAGCATTCATAAAATACAAAATTTAAAAGAATGAAAATTAAAAATTTTAATACTTGTGGTCCTTAAAAATATCTGTAGGTCTTGTTGATAATTTACATGTCACAGCAAACATTTACATTCTGAAAAATAAATGATGTTAGTCAAATGCACACACTCAATATGATACAAGAAAAATTCTTTGTTTTATTTATTTTCCAAAAGTTTTGTTTGTTTATTCTCAAACAACATAAAAAAAAAAAAAAATGTCCATTATTAATATCATTTTTCTCTTTTTATTATAGTCACCTCAAAAAAAATTTTTTTTATAAAAAACTACAGATCTGTATGTAAAAAAAAATGTAAAATAAAAATGTCGACAAAATAAAAATAATAATCTACAAAATGTAGAAAGCCAACAGGCATTGAGAAAAATAAAAGAAGGGCCCTTAAATAATAAAAAGCAGGAAAATTTTTTATTTATATCCATTTTTATATAACCATAGCATAAATAGCCATGTATATCCTGCATATACCTGCTTCATTAAAATGTGATACAGCTAGACCACATAGGGGAACTGCACACATTAAATAATAATAAACTGATCAGTAAAATAAAAGCAAAAATATTGCTACAAGCAGGAAGTGCACTTATTATTATTATATATATTTTTTAAAGTTTCTGTCGATCAAAGAAGTGTCACATAGCACATCAGTAAATATATAAAATTGAATAAATGTGCTAAATATTTTAAGACAAAGTACCTGTTCATATTTCAATTAAACAAGTACATAATAGAGCAGCAAAAGCAATGTGACAATATCATAAAATAAAAATCTTTTTATCTCTTTTTTTTATATGTGCATGTACCAACATTCTTTGAAAACAGGGCAATTATTATTTCCCTTCTGTTCTTATGTAGCAAAGTTCTTCGAGTAAGGTGGTTAAACATTCCATGAATTTTATAGTGTTGTATCAGTAAAAAAAAACTACTAATACAGACATTAATTTTCTTAGTTAATTAAAAATATTTATGAGCAACTTATACTGTGTGTGTGTGTGTGTGTGATATAAAATAAATGAAAGTATAGCTAAATCAAGACTATAAATAAATATAGATTTACATGAAACTTCATTTATAAAAGTTTTTAAATATTGTATATAAAAAAAAATGTGTTGTAAATTAAATGTTATATTTCCTAGAGATTAAAACAACAAAAAAATAAACTTTCAAATCTCATAAAGTATAAACAAGTGTTCAGGTAAAAATGAATATTTTAAATTGCATAAAAATACTGAAAATAAAATAGGCTTTGTTTCGTGTAATTTTAATTACATTTCTGTATTATCACTACTAAAATTTAAAAACTTGATGGACAAGAATACCAAAATTAATAGGCTGTGTTTTGTTGAAGTGATGTAACTTTTTTTGAAAAAAAAATTTTGTCCTAAAATTTGAAACATTGTGTAAGTGAGAAAAAATGTATGTGAAACAAAAAAAATCCATGTATAAATTTAGACTGATGATTAAATCAGATTTACAAAATTTTTCATATACATGCAAAAATAAAAAAAAATAAAAAATATATAAGTGTCATTTAAAGAATAAAAATGCTACAAGTTCTCAAACACAGTATTTGAATGAGAAATGTTTAATTATATGGTGTAAAAATGTGTGTGTAATTCTTGTAAATAACAGAAATATTTTAAATACACGGCTAGCATATAAGCTAGTTCCACATGTAAATATTTCAAAAAAAAATTGTAAATATGTGTAGATATTTCACATTGAAAATAGTCACAATTGAACATATTGTATTTTGTGATAAGACGAAAAAAAAAATATATATACGCATCAATTCCATGATTTGGTTATAATAGAGAATATAAAATTCCTATCTATGTTTGTGTGCCTCTCATATATTTTAAAAATAAAAAAAAATAGAAAATAAATATTGTATAACATATAAAGTGAAAAAGTGGCAATAAAACTTAATGTCAAATAATTGTATGTAAGAGTAAAATTGTGTAAGAAGAAAAATGTGTGTGTGTGAAGTGCACCCATGTGCATTTAACAAAAGTAACCCTATAGCAAGGCTAGAATGACTAGATCCACATGCAAGGTTACCCCAAAAGTATTTATATTATAGTGTATAAAATTGAATAGTTTCATTTTTTTTTTTTTTTATAAGGATTTTACATTAAGAATGGACAATAATATTGAACAAAAAAAAAAAAAAAATGAAGCATTTGTGAAACTTATTTATGAAACTTTTTGTAATAAATTGTGTATGTGGTATTATGTATGTACTAAAATAAATAAAATATAAGTGTATATATGTACAGTTACCAAAACATCTGTATCTCGAAAAATTACACATTCATGTGAGTCCTTAAAAATGATTTACAGTGTTTGCAAATTAGGAAAAAAAATCACTATAGAAATAAAATAAAAATATGTTCAAGTGCAATAATAATTTTTCTTTCTTTCTTTTTTTTTTTTTTTTTTTATCCATAATATGAAAGAGCAAGCAATTTAAAATCAACATTCTGCATGATTGATTAAAAAAAATGTGATAAAGACTCTTTAACTTTATTTGTTTTCTCGTGTATGTGTGAACAAAACCATTATTTGAAAACAAAATTCAATAACTGATACATAATGGCATATGATTTCCCTTTTAATTTCAAACCCATATGATTAAATATGTTACCATGAATTGGCACAAGTTTTAAATTTTATATGTTTGTTTTTGTATAAACTCTATATTACCTTAAATAATTCATTGCCATTACTACTTTTAAAGATGAATCAAAAAGCAATTTATCTAATTAAAGTAAATTTTTAATCATAAGGCCAAAAATAATTAAATGAAAAAAATTTCTGAAAGAAATTGCAATGTTTCACAAAAATGTTTCGTCATTCACTGTCCATAAATAAAAAAAAACATAAATCGGTCCAGCCGAAAATTTTGTCTGGACAATAGATAACAAAACAGTAAAAACCAACACACCCTAGAGTACCCGAGAGAAGGCATATAAGCTCTTCTGCAAAACACTACAACTTCACAAGAATAAAAAATTTATCTTAAATTTTGACTAACAAAATGAAATATTTGCATTAAAAATTTAAGAATTTATAAGATTAATGAAAAAATATTCAATAACTAGAATTATGAGAAGACCCCTAGCAAGTTTGTGAAAAAAAAAAAAAAAAAAAAATATGTATATGATAAAAATGAGATACAAATGCATATCACTGCATTGATGTGTTAAAAATACCACAGGAAAGATAATTTCGTATTATGTGTCCATTCTTCCTTTTGTGTGCTATGTGTAAGAGAAAATTAAAGGTTATATTTCATAATTACAATAAACCTAGAATTATACAACATATTACATGACCGTAAAAATTATATTAATGTTGTGTTTTGTGTAAAAGGATAAAACTGATAATAAAAATGTAAACAAAAGAATTCCTTTTTTTTTTTTTTTTTTTTTACCAGCATGTCATATTTTATGTTAAATAGGAAACTGTCAATATCTACCCTAACCAAAAATCTCACCAAGGGAAAAATTAATTATTATTTCAATAAATATTTCAAATAAAACCCCTTTAAAATATGCAATAAACATAAGTATAAAAAAATAAAAAAAGTAACAGTATTATTAATATATAAACAAAATTTAACACATAATTCCAAAACCTATTTTGTTAACTTTAAGAAAAAGGAATGTCACCGCTAGCAGAATGATAATAAAAATTGTGTAAAAGAAAAAAAATGTATTTGTGATAAAATTTTGAGAAATTAAAGTGTAAATGATAAATTTGTTAGTATCCACAAGTTCTTTAAGCAACCACACTATTCTCAAAAAAAAATATATGTATTATGTGAGTAGTGTAAAAAGGGTGATTCTGCGCCACGGTGGAGGCGCGGAGGCGCGCTGTGGCGCGCGCGCCACCACCCTGTTGGAGCGCGCCTCCGCGCCTCCACCGTGTCGCAGAATACACCCTTTTTACACTACTTAGTCATCATCTTGGACGAAGGGGGTGTTGCCACCGGAAGAATAGAAACTGTGTGTTGCCACCGGAAGAATAGAAACTGTGTGTTGCCACCGGAAGAATAGAAACTGTGTGTTGCCACCGGAAGAATATAAACTTTTAGAGCGTTGCCACCGGAAGAATAGAAACTTTGGCTTTCATCTTGGATGAGGTTTGGTGGTGCCATCTATCGGGGAGAAGGGGAATCTTTTCCTAAATTTCGGACTTAGTATTTTTTTCACAATTTCGGGGACTTCAAAATTTTTTCGAAGTTTTGCGGGAACGTCACGATCTTTTGGGACTTAACCTGAAAAGAGATACATACAAAATTTACAATTAGAGAAATAAGTGAAAGGAAAATGTATAGAAAAAAGTTAGAAAGAGAATACAAATTTAAGAAAAAAGGTAGAAAGAATAAAGTTAGAAGAAAGAGAAAGAAAGAGTTCACCTTGAGCGCCTGGGAGACTGCCCTCCCGAGGCCCTGCGGTGCCCCTTTTCGCTCCGTAGAGCAAGGCGGGAGTTAGTTCCTTTAAAAAAAATAAAAATAAAAATAAATAAATAAATGTCAACCTGAAGAACTCATCACATAGTTTTCTGAGGTTGTCTTCAAAGCATGGGTTCAGGCAATCTTCATAGGTGCAGAAACAATTGATATATACAGGATGCAGGAACAATCTTCATAGGTGCAGAAACAATTGATATATACAGGGTGCAGGAACAATCTTCATAGGTGCAGAAACAATTGATATATACAGGGTGCAGGAACAATCTTCATAGGTGCGAAACAATTTAAAATATATACAGGATGCAGGAACAATCTTCATAGGTGCGAAACAATTTAAAATATATACAGGGTGCAGGAACAATCTTCATGGTTGCGAAACAATTGATATATACAAGGTGCAGGAACAATCTTCATGGATGAAACATTCTGTACAATTTACATAGGTGCGAAACAATTTAAAATATATACAGGGTGCAGGAACAATCTTCATGGGTGCGAAACAATTGATATATACAGGAACAATCTTCATGGTTGCGAAACAATTGATATATACAAGGTGCAGGAACAATCTTCATGGATGAAACAATCTGTACAATTTACATAGGTGCTAAACAATTTAAAATATATACAGGGTGCAGGAACAATCTTCATGGGTGCGAAACAATTGATATATACAGGATGCAGGAACAATCTTCATAGGTGCAGAAACAATTGATATATACAGGGTGCAGGAACAATCTTCATAGGTGCGAAACAATTTAAAATATATACAGGATGCAGGAACAATCTTCATAGGGGCGAAACAATTTAAAATATATACAGGATGCAGGAACAATCTTCATAGGTGCGAAACAATTTAAAATATATACAGGGTGCAGGAACAATCTTCATGGGTGCGAAACAATTGATATATACAGGAACAATCTTCATGGTTGCGAAACAATTGATATATACAAGGTGCAGGAACAATCTTCATGGATGAAACAATCTGTACAATTTACATAGGTGCTAAACAATTTAAAATATATACAGGGTGCAGGAACAATCTTCATGGGTGCGAAACAATTTAAAATATATACAGAAACAATCTTCATGGTTGCAGAAACAATTGATATATACAGGGTGCAGGAACAATCTTCATGGATGCGAAACAATTTAAAATATATACAGGGTGCAGGAACAATCTTCATGGGTGCGAAACAATTTAAAATATATACAGGATGCAGGAACAATCTTCATGGATGAAACATTCTGTACAATTTACATAGGTGCGAAACAATTTAAAATATATACAGGGTGCAGGAACAATCTTCATGGGTGCGAAACAATTGATATATATAGGAACAATCTTCATGGTTGCGAAACAATTGATATATACAAGGTGCAGGAACAATCTTCATGGATGAAACAATCTGTACAATTTACATAGGTGCGAAACAATTTAAAATATATACAGGGTGCAGGAACAATATATACAAAAATTTTCACTATGGATGCTGCGGTATTCTGTAATGGCCATAAGCCAGACTGGTGATTCCATCATCTAGCAGATACCTCTTGTCATCAAAAGGAGATAAACACTTTTTGTTTTGATTAACTGTATAAAGTTGATGACGTTCTTGTAGGATTCTGGTTTGTTGCTCATACGTGGCTATCTCCTTTTGCAGGCACTCTTGGTAGTCTTGAACACTTAATTTTTTTCTAACAATGGAGGTTGATATGCCTTTTGCTGTCTTCTTTTCACCACCAGCTGACTGTATGGCATACATTTTTGGCTTTAATCCAATGAATTTGTAGGCAGCTTGACTGTGGAGTTCGTCTTTAAACTTTCCAAGGACCTTTTTGTTAGTTGTAGAATATAGCGGATGATTTTCTGGATACTCTGAGAAGTCAAAATGGTGCTGATCTTCCTTCATATCTTCGTACATGTCGGCTGTCTGGATACAGTACGTCAAGGAGTCTGTATCCGTGAACAACAAAGTTGCACGACTTTCATACTTTTTCATAACGAAATTGTAGTGAAAGTCGTACATGAGCAACTTTGCTAATTCAAGGATACAGAAACCCACGTATATCGGTCTATTCATCAGGATGGTAGGTTTTGATCTCTCCACAGCTACGAGGCTATTGCAAAATTCTTTAAAAGTTGTAAAATTCGGTGATGCAACTAATTTTTGGGCTCTGACTTCATTGTTACACAGTTCTATGTTACGACGTTTTCTCAAATTTTCGATGGTCTTTCCATAGACGCTATTGTTCAACAGTTTAAAGAAATCTTTCTCAAAGCTGTTCTTTGCAGATTTTCGTTTATCTGTGTTGAAGTCTACATACTTTTTTAGCCAGGGTGCTTGTCGAAATTTCAAAACCTTGTTCACTTTTAATAGCTTCATTCCAAGTTTTAGGTATAACTGTAGATTTCTGTAATGTACAACATACTCTGATTTATTGTGAAGGTTTGGAATGAGTTTGGGTGTTCCTGAATACTTTTGGTTCTGCAACAAGGACTTGGCATAGGTGGAGAGCATTTCTTCTGTCACGGTCATTCTTTCAGGTGCAAGTGGGTAGCTATTGTGGAGGTCATGCAGATGAGATGGGTACTCCAAATTCACTTCAAAAATGAAGCCTTCAGCTGCATCTTCGGGTATGTTCATGATGAAATCTTCAGTAATGTTAGAGGGATCCATCCATTGAAACTTGCCATAAGGCATGTACTGGGACATAGCCCAACCGTAAAGGTTGTTCGCATCCCAGTACATGATATAACTAGAGGTATTACTTGAGTCGTAGTGAGGAGTGTGCGGGTTGTTTGCAACAGCGAAACGGTGTGAAATCTGCGACACACCCCCGCGCACCCCTTTTTCAATAAACAGCAGCATGTTGATATCCGTAAGCAGCTCTAGCTTAACATCAGTCATCTTCAGACAGGCTTGCCAGGACAGTCCAGGAGAGGTGTATAAATGGGCAGCATCGATGTTATAATAGTGTAGGCAAAGACTTCTGAAATTTTGGAACACATCGGCAAGAAGCAAAACATCTGTCTTCACATACAGGTCGTGATACTCGCCGAGGTTTCTTATCTGGAAGACTTCCCATACGTTTTTTGCATGTTGATAATCAGCCTCTTCAACGGCTTCATTCGTAAGTGAGTTGAAAAACGCTGAAGGAGGCGGCAACACTGTTTCTTGGAATTTGTCAAATCCGGTGATGTAGTCATAGGGATATACTCCTTTTCTGGTGAGGAGACTTAGATCGGTACTTGATTCAAACTGGTCTTTTAGAATTTTAAACTGACTAATATCCAAATTCTTCACCAACTTTTCTAACGAAGCAGGCAAAAATTGGAACGAGTCAAGAAAGACGAGCTGTACAGGACTGTCTGGTTTCTTTAAAGTGAATGATATATATTTTTCTAATGTTGTTGCGATGACTTGTATCTGATGGTCTTGAAAATGGCCTAATTCTGTCATGATATGATGGGCATCATAGTTCTTCAAGTTGTGGAAAACCACGGGAATCTTCTTTGGCTGCTTAAAATTGAGATTGCAGCTAGCATGGGCGGCACCTCTAAAAACTCCAGTTTCGTGATTGTGATCCCGAACTTTAATGCATCCGGGTAACAGGGGTTGACGACATATGCAGCACCTTGTTGCATTTTGGAAGGCCTCCTCTTCTTGGGCAGAGAGCTTCATTGGCTTAATTTCTTGGAGTTTTTCTTCAAGGATATCTTTTTCCATGAGGATATTTTCTAGAAAATGCTTGACTGCATTCTCTCCTCGATAGCTAAAGATGGGCTTCACAGCTTTGCCATCAGACCCTACGATTACATAAGCGTAACCGCAGGCTGTATGACGGGCTGTATGTTGCAAGTAGGAGTTTGATGAGGATGGAACAGCAGATGCAATAGGCTCGAGCAAACTTTCAAAATCCGCATAGATGATATAGCTGATGGGATGTTGAAGATGGGTTCCCGTGAACTCTAGTATATTCTTCTCCTTGCTGGGCATCTCAATGGCTTGAGCAGTGTGTTTTTTGCAGTTTGTTTCATGATCTTTTAACAAAAGTTCTGTCGAAAAACCATGCAGGCACCTATAACAATAATACTGTTTGCAGCAGTGTTTTGTTCGACCACCCATCAGTCTGGAAAAGTCCCGGATTAAACAGTAGTGGTGGGCACCTTCCTCGTTCGCAAGGAGTAATAAATTGATAGCTTCAACATCTTCTACTTCGGAAATTCTTAGAATGGTCACTTTAGAGTTTTCGTAGCCGAAGACGTTGATTCTAAGATTGTTCAGGTTTTCTATGAGGCCTATTTTTGAGATGGGAACAGGGTACTGAACATTACCCATCTTGATTTCCTCTTCATGAGGTAAATAGTGGGAGACTCGATGAGGATGGCTTGTACGATCCAAATTCAGTTTGTGTGCTAGCAGACACCATAGGAAGCACTTGTTATCGCTGTTCTGTATATTTAAGATGGCTTTCTTGGCAAGCAGTTTCGCTGGCAATTCTTGATAGCTGCTCGCTCTCAAGGGGTTATATTTAGCAGACTTGAATTCTAGGTAGTAGATGTTTCTCACCACCCAGCCGGAACCTCTCTCTAAGAACTCTTCGTAGTTTTGAATAATCTTCATAAATCCTACACTTATTTGATCGTCAATTAAGTCAGGAGTGTGTTGCTGGTAGCAGGGTGTTCTGAAGTATGCATCCATAATTTCCAGTTCTCCTTCGGCTGTCTCTCTTTCAAAGCAGACTTTTATTACCAGGTACCACTTGATCGAATCTTTCTCATACAATTCCTGTAGGATGTTTTCATGTATCTCGGCACGAATAGACTCTAAAAAGATTTTCACATCGTACCGAGTAGCTTCAGTAGGTTCAATGAGCACCGTCTTAAACGTGTTCAAAGCTTGTGTATAGGGTCGTCTTCGAGAGAGTGGTGGAGGAGTCGTTTTCGGTTTCTTCCGGCTCTCACTTAGGCTATTTGAATGCTGGAGTCGCATATGGTTCATTAATGATGACTTAGAGGAAAAGGTGGACTGGCATTCTTTGCAGGGGTAGTTATGACTCTTTAGATGAGCGTTGTACTCGTCCAGGCGACTAAACTTTCGTTGGCATGTAGCACATTGATGGGTGGAAGTGTCAGCATCATGCAACTTCTTATGTCGGTTTAAGGCATCCTTTCTGGTGAACTCCTTCAAACACACAGAACAGGAGAAACCCTATAAAAGAATAAAAAAACGATTTTTTAATTAAAGTGTCACAATTTTTAATCAAAGTGTTACAATTTTTTGAAATATCACAAAAACTTTAAGAAATAATACATACCTTAGAAGGACCGGGCTGAGGATCTACAGATTCTTGTAATTCACTCGTGGACTGATGCGATTTTCGGTGTCTATTTAGGTTGTCCTTTCTGGAGAATTCCTTATGACAAATGAGACACACGAACATTTTTTCTGTGTTGTGTGTTTTCGTGTGTCTAGTCAAATCCCGACTTCTAGAAAAAGATTTCCCACAAGTAGGGCAAACAGGTTGAACCTATAATAAGAAAGACAATTTTTTTAACTTTTGTAAAAGGGACAATTTTTCAAACTTTTCTAAAAGGAAACACTCTCATTTTTAATGCAAAACAATACATACCTTAGAAGGTTCAGATTGGACTTCAGGTTGGGCCTCAGGTTGGGGTTCAGGTTGGGCGTCGTCGTCCCATTGGGGGTTTCGCCACTCCTCATCATTCATCTCGGCAACATCACACAGCATATGAAATTCGTCATCGGGTATACCGAAGGAAATACCCAACTAAAAATAAACGAATAGGATGCAACTTTAAAAAATTTTAGAAAAATAAATTCTTCTAGTTAAAGATTTGATATACAAAAGGTTATACAAATCTAACTTTTATACAACATAAATAAATTTAATCTATTCGATGAGTCATTAAATAAACGAATCATTTTATAAACATAGGATGCAACTTTAAAAATTTTTAGAAAAATAAATTCTTCTAGTTAAAGATTTGATATACAAAAGGTTATACAAATCTAACTTTTATACAACATAAATAAATAAATCTATTCGATGAGACATTAAATAAACGAATCATTTTATAAACATAGGATGCAACTTTAAAAAATTTTAGAAAAAATAAATTCTTCTAGTTAAAGATTTAATTAATCTAACTTTTATACATACATACACGCTACCATTTTAATAATCCAAATACACTATTTTATCTAAACATAGGATTAGGTATGCAACTTTAAAAAATTTTAGAAAAATAAATTCTCCTAGTTAAAGATTTAATAAATCTAACTTTTATACATACACGCTACTATTTTAATAAACCAATACACTATTTTAACTAAACATAGGATTAGGTATGCAAATTTTAGAAAAATAAATTCTCCTAGTTAAAGATTTAATAAACAAAAGGTTATGCAAATCTAACTTTTATACAACATAAATAAATTGAATAAGTATAATCTAATTGATAGCTTATCAAACGATGAGTCATCCTAAACATGTCTGAACACTAACATTTTATTGTATAAGCTATGCGATGACTCATCAAACGATGAGTCATCCTAAACATGACTGAACATGAATCTACTTGAACACTAACATTTTATTGTATAAGCGATAATTACTATATAAATCACAAAGTATAGGATGTTGGAAATTAAATAAACAACACTAGTTGATGAAAATTATAAGTAAACTGATTTTCTAGTTAATAATTAAATTTTTTATTTATAATGAATGCAAATTAAGTTTCTCATAAGTAAACAATAATAATAATAACTTTTTGATTTGAATAATATAAAAAGCACCTTTAAACGAAGTATGAGTCATAAATTTTGTAAGGAAATAAATTTTTAGTTTAAACTTATGAGAATAAGTTTTAATTAAATCTTCTAATTAAAAAGTTTTTCACTTATAAAATAATTTCTATGTCATATGATTGTAAAAAAATAAACTTATTAAAATTTCTATACAAAGTTTTTCACTTATAAAATAAATAATTTCTCAGCATAAACAAGTTTTACACATACTTAAATTTCACTTTATGTAGTTTATTGAATGAAATAAAATAGATTTCGCATTTATCAAATTAAAGATTCGAAATTAAATTTATGTTTAACATAGAATAAATAAAATAGATTTCCCATTTGTCAAAATAAAGATTTGAAATTAAATTTATTTTTAACACATATTATAAATAATTTCTAAGCATAAACAAGTTTTACACATACTTAAATTTCGCTTTATGTAGTTTATTGAATGAAATAAAATAGATTTCGCATTTATCAAATTAAAGATTCGAAATTAAATTTATGTTTACCACATTATAAATAAAAAAATAGATTTCGCATTTGTCAAAATAAAGATTTGAAATTAAATTTATTTATAACACATATTATAAATAGATTTTCACTTATAGAATAAATAATTTCTAAGCATAAACAGATTTTACACATACTTAAATTTCACTTTATATAGTTTATCAAAATAAAGATTCGAAATTCGATTTATTTTAAACACATATTATAAATAGATTTTCACTTATAGAATAAATAATTTCTAAGCATAAACAGATTTTACACATACTTTAATTTCACTTTATATAGTTTATTGAATGAAATAAAATAGATTTCTCATTTATCAAAATAAAGATTCGAAATTTAATTTATGTTTAACACATAATAAATAAAATAGATTTTCACTTTGTCAAAATAAAGATTTGAAATTAAATTTATTTTTAACACATATTATAAATAGATTTTCACTTATAGAATAAATAATTTCTATGCATAAACAGATTTTACACATACTTAAATTTTACTTTATATAGTTTATTGAATGAAATAAAATAGATTTCTCATTTATCAAAATAAAGATTCGAAATTCAATTTATTTTAAACACATTATAAATAAAAATAGATTTTAGCATAGTGTAAATCAAATTTATTTTTAACACACATTATAAATAGATTTGAAACTCATTCTATTTTGCATAGTGTCAATCAAATTTATTTTTTAACATATCGTAAAAAGTAATAATAAATTAAAGAATTCTTATTACAATTTATAATCTGATATTTCACTAAAAATGATTAAACACAGTTATAAAATCAATGATTACTAGATAAATATATACTTACTGCATTTTCAACATCCATAGCTTGATTGTCGTTGGTGTATCCTTCCATTATAGAGGTACGGGAAAAGCACAATATACGATGCGGTAAAAACACAGTAAATGTACGGGAAGAAAATTTCGCGAACGTCGCTAAAGGAGAGAGCACAAAGTACGTCTTGCCTAGACAGTAGATAATCTACGAATGACCCGAGAATTGAGTTGCAACGGCTTATCTAGATAAGGGGTTTTCCCCCATGCGTCACCCTGACTCACCTCTGTAGATCTTACGAGAAACTTCTCGAATTCTGATTCACCATAGAGGTTGATTCATTTGCATATTTCCCCTCGTGGATTTTCCAAGGTGAGTCACCTCCTCCGTGTTCGTACAGGTATAATATCTTACGGGAGATATGAAACATACTCATTTGCATATTTCTAATGAAGAAATAATGTCTACACTTTTAATTAATGGAAAATAACAATTATTATTTCAATTTGATTATTAAAAAAAAAATTTTCAAGTGGATTGTTTCATGAATAAATGGTTTTATTATATGTTTTACGAAATAAAATATATCTTTTCGAAACAATATTTTTCCCGAATATAAGTTATTAAATGCATAGGAAATGGTTTTATTATTTGATTTAATAAATATACCTTTAAAATAAATTATTGAATCCCTAGAAAGTGAATCTTTTAAAAATATGTTGTTTTATGAAATAAAATAGTCATTTCAAACTTATAAATTCATTGAATCTTTTATGAAATAAAATATTTCTAATTAAATCTTTTAAGAAATAAAATCAATAAAATATTTCAAAGACAGACAGACACAGATATTCAGTTTCAATCTATTTATTGAAATTCCATAAAAATATATACACACATTACTTATTGGATACAATTGTTTAAAGAAGTCGTTTTCATAAACACACATTACTTTTCGGATAAAGTATCTTCAATATATTTTTCATACAAGGTCATATTTAATTGTTTAAAGAAACCGTCGTTGTAATGACAGGAACAATTAATTTTTTTAACAATAACATGCATATTTAATTTTAAAAGTATTTCTTCACGATATAATTGATATTTTTCAAACATAGATTTCATTAAACACTCGTGTGAATTTTGATCGTCTGAATTAAAAACACACCCGTCACATTGAAATAAATTTTCAATTCCTAACTGAATTTCATACACGATAAAATCGAGTAAGATTTCCTTAGCACTTTGCTCATTTTCATGAGAAATACACACAAGGGGTTTATTTAGAATTAACATAGGAAGTTGAACGGTGAATATTGCATCAATAATAAAATGAGTTATTCTCATTTTGAGTTCTCTAAGCCTAAAAATTTGATCCTTGGACAATTTAATGACATTCGGTTTTAAATAAAAGCCAGAAGGATTTAAAGAAAACATTTGCTGTAAACTACAATAATCCTCATCTATGTAAGCCATTATTAATTGATTGTTAGAAATAAAACTATCATTTACTGATTCAAAATTAAAATTTTCAATCTTACTTTGAAAATAATACCATGTCTGAGCTGTCATTACAACGCCTTCTTTAGTAGGTATCCATTGACCCGTGGGTAATTCTTTAAAATTACGAATGTGGATTCTCACATTAAAATTCTTTTCTATTACAATTTGTAAAAAACTGCTAAAGTTTAAATTAAATTCACCTCGTATAGGATCCCAAGATTGTTCACGTACCCATTGGTTTAACCAATCATTCACATTCAATTCTTCACACATGTCTTGAGAACAGTTTTTAACAGAAGTATCACAATGAGAGTTTTTTGAAGTATCACAATCAGAGTTTTTCAAAGTATCGCATGCACTAGACGAAGCATCACTTATATCAAGTCTTGGTTTCTTTAAAGGTGGCATGATAGGGTTGGGTATTAAGTGACGAAAAGTCAGGCTGATTCTCATATCTTTGATGCTAGGATTCGGTGCAATGCCGTGGGTAAACAGTTCGTTCGTAGGCTTTAACATACTGTAGAGAGAACCATGTTCTAATGAAATCAAAGTAGAAGGTGTTTTAGGCTTCTTGAATTCAATTGTTCGTTCGGCACCAAAGCTGAGGACAACGATAGGGAAAGTTGCATCTAATCCACTTTCGTTGTCTTTATGTTGAGGTATGTAGCTGTATCCATTGCTGTAGAGGTTTAGCAGAACATAGTTGAAGGTAGAAGCCGTCCATTTTTCCACTCGGTCCCGCAGCTCCAATACCAGACGTGTCCAAGGATTAGCAGGCACATGGGTTCCGCTGAAGGCATAACTCAAAGTTGAATCGCCGTATCCCAGAACTTGTCTTTTAGGCTTAAAACTTTTTCCATGAATTCTAAAGGTTGGCGTGTAGAAAGGTAAAGTTTTTAACTCGGCAAAATACCGATCTGCTTGTTCCTTTTCGATGAAGTTTGAAACATACTGAACATTCAGTCCGTTTTCCGTGAAACTCACTGCAGACATGACGAGACAACCAACACACACGAAATCAAATGGTAGACTGAGCCGTGATCGCTGATAAGCAATCTCTGATAAGATAAGACTCTCGTCACGTGACCAGAGGTAGCCAATCAGATAACTCGTGACGTCACTCACCACGTGACTGAGCATAGCCAATCACATTACTCGTGACGTCACCCTAATCACGTGACCTCGCGTCGCTGATAAGAACTCTCCTTATCATTCATTTCTCTCAAGGCAGCCGTTGGAGTAGGACGTGTTTTCAGGTAAGTGTATTTTATTCTATAAATAATCACACGTATGGATAGATACAAATTCATTTTATTTAGTATGTTTCCCAGGTTACAGGGTTGAGTTTAACAACAGGTTTTTTTACAATAAGTTTCTTTTTCGGTTTGACAATGTTTTTTCTTGAAGACAAATATCGATTCTTAATAATACTTTGGGGTACTCCCATATCTTTCAAGGCTTGCAAAAATTCACTTTGTCCTGTAATAGGTGGTTTTTTATTCACAGAAAAGATGAAATGAAAGAGTTCCGCTAAATTAGAATGTTCCATGGTCCTTCCGTTGTAAGTAATCTCTCCTTTCGGGTTCCACTTAAACTTGTTTGAATGAGACTTGAGAAAATTTAATAAGGCTTCGGCTTGTTTCTTCATGGGTTTAGCTACAGATGATAACACAAAGGTTTCATAGTCTTCTTGGGGTTCTTGTTTTATAGACTCCACTTGTTTAGGTTCCACTTTTTCAGGTTCTTCTTCGAGTTGTTTAGACATCCAAGGCAAATTATATTCTTGCAAATCCATTTTTCTTTTTAAGAGTTCGTAGTAGTGCTGAATTTTTTCGTGATCCGGTAGAGAACTATTTAATATTTTAGCCATAGCTAAATCAAATTCCGTCATTTGCTTTTTTGAAGGCGTATGCTTAGAAAATTCTTCTTCCGGTACCAACGCATACTTAGCTGCGAATTCCATTGATGATGCCGGTTAAAACAGACAATGCAGCCGGGATTAAAATATTTAAAAATCCACCGTGTTGAACAATCAATTTTTTCTTGTTGAATAAACTTCCTTTCTTGGTACCAATTTTTCGAAGAGTCGTCTTATATTTCCTTAAAGACCTTTTCTGATGAGAGGAGAGAGGCACGTTTCCTTTTAATACGTTCAGGGTACATTCGCAAATAGCCTTCACAGATCGAGTCGGTAATTTTTTTAACAAATGCTTGCGTAAGGTTTGAGGACAAGACTTTATAAGCTCCAAGTCTCGAAGTTGTTTCCTCGTTAACGTCATGATCCCAAATGAATTAAAATCGGTAGGGCTTTCCTTTTAAACCTTTTTTGGGTTCGTACACAAATTGGGTTTCCCCCGGTAATATACGAGTTCTGAGTCGCATTCCTTCGGGGGTTTCATTCCTTAAATCCACCAACAAATAAGAGAAGGGCTGTTTGGTAGCATCCTCGAACACTTCTTGAAAAAACTGAGTTGATCTCGGGTATAATTGTCTGCCTAAGTGTGTAATTTGACTCATGTCCCGACGATTTTTAAAAAGTACTAAGTATTGACTGTTTAAGGAAATACCTCTCATTTCTTTACCTTTATGAAAAAGGTTTTGAGTAATAAAAATAATACTTAAATTTAAATGGTGACTTCCTTTGGTAAAGAGGTGGGTTAATCGTTCATCACCCCCACATTCCACCATTAAATCATCTAAAATCATTAAAGAATGGGTACCTAAATATTCCCGATAATTAGAAGGAAACCCTTCCACGAATGTCACGTCGGGAATTTCCTCGTGAAGCTTTTGAGAGATGCCGTAAAACCAAACGACTTTATCGGGAGGAGGGTTAAACATACGCCGTCGTTCTGCCAGTAAATCCCGCAGAAACCAACTCTTACCGACCCCCGTGGGGCCTGCTAAGAGCATTGTAAAAGGGTGTTGAAAGCGTGGAAACTCCATTCTAAATAAACACAGACACATAAGTTTACATTATAAATAGTTTTTTATTGATAAAAAGGAGCACGTGTGCGAAATCGTTTGGATACAAAATTATAGACTCTATGGTCGTTACATATATTTTCAGTTACAAACTGCTTTAAAAAATCTTTCAAAGTTTTGCCACGACATCGACAATAAATATAATACACACAAAATTGACCACAAACAGCTGTCACATGACTTTGCAGCGGAAGTGGATTAAACACCACTCGTGAAAATTGAGATACATAGTTCGATATAGGTCCTTTAAAAAAGTTCGGCTTGTTTCCATAGGAATCAAAGAATTCCGCTTCCGTAGGGGAGGATAGATAGAATGCCACCCAGTGGCTTCCGGCTTCTGTAGACTTGTCCACGTTGCATACAAAACATGCAGGATAGCGCTCGATCTTCTTGGGTAATTGATCACTGGGGAAAACACCGGAAAAGTATTTCTTGGTTACTGGATCGTGGGATAAAATAGTCTCGATTTCTATAGAATTCATTTTCAGTTGGGGAAGTCACACAACACATGTCGTGTTTTACTAATTTCTATAATGTTTTCAAATTCCGCATACACCAATACAGTCGTGGTTCTTTCTAAGGTGTCTGCAAACTTGATTTCAATTCGTAAATTTCCTTGTTGCTGTAGATTCAGATGGGGTCCGTCACACATATCAGGGCTCAGGTCGAAAGCATACAAAGTATGTCCGTTCGCAAAGTCCTCTCGGGTCAGATAAATGCCGGTATCCCGGTTAAATCCCGAAAACAAACGATGATACGCTCTTATATAGTTATTTTCTTCGAAATCCAATTCCAAGGGTTTGCTGGGTACAGGTTGTCCATCCACGTAAACACTTAAAAAGTTGACCTTGTGATGATAGAAATAAAAGGGATTTAAATCATATTGTCCAGTGTAGGCACTATTTTCTAAAAGTCCAATAATAATTCTTTTCGGCATGGCTCCTAAAAACACATTGTCTTGCATAAAGGATTTACTTCCGGTTGAGATCGAATAGGTCTTGCATAACACTCGATCGATGGGATACTTTGCTGTACTTTTCTCTAAGGCCTTGGCATGACCCAGTAATACACCGGGGCTCACTTTCACTTTACGTATGAAAATAGAAGCATGTTCCAAAATCACTTTGTAGTTGGGAATGGGTTTCGCCGCATCGATTTTACACATTAAGGAAAATTCAGGCTTGCTTCGGGTCATCTTAATTTTCAAGTCAACCATATTCAATAGCAATCGATTTTGTTGAAAAATATCACAATGCAAAGGTCCAATCATATCTAACGTTTTGCTTTTATTCGTGAGTGCGTAACGTATCTTCAATCCGGGGTTGTCTCCAGCAGGATCTGTAGCAGCCAAATTCTCATCTTTGTAAAAACATTCGCAGGTTAGTAAACTTTTCTTGGCATCTTCTCCATAATTCAACAGCGTTTCAATATAGGCGCGGTAGGGGTAAGTGTTACTCGACGAGGAGATCACTCTTTCGTTCAGGCTAATATCCACTTGAGAAAACAAGGCGTGTAAAAATAAATTCACGGGGGCAACTGCATCCGTTTCCGCTAAGGGTGATCCATCAAACTTGGTAATTTTCACTTTTACATACAGGTAGGAAGCCGATAAATCAATATAGTCTTCACCATTTCCGGAAATATTAAATTCCACAGGTCCTCCGTCTCGAATATTCGCAAGAGGGTGGTATTCAACAAAGTATCCTTTTTCA
Source organism: Salticus scenicus (assembly GCA_963930645.1). NCBI lineage: Eukaryota > Metazoa > Arthropoda > Arachnida > Araneae > Salticidae > Salticus > Salticus scenicus. The sequence goes on from OZ005650.1 coordinate 211,909,446, forward strand.
ATAGCCGTTTGCGTGGGTGGGATCAAAAATAAATCCAATTCGGATTTCGCACAGGCAGCAGAATCTTTATGGATGAGTCCAGACATCTTTAAGCGAAAATATCTTGTACCTTCACTTTCTTGGCTTTACGTCGAATGACTGCTTTGGTAGAACGCTTCCTCTTTTTATACCGGCGGCCCGATCCAATCATCGTCTTCACTTTAGTAGCGGCTTTGTCGGTTAAGGTCTGTCCAGCTTCTTTTAATCTTCGCTTGGCGGCCATTTTAATGTCTTCTCCGCGAGACAGGTCACTTAACACGTTCACGCCTGAATGAAACAACTGCTTGCCGACCGCTTTCGCTCCCGATTTGAAGAGGGGTACTGCTGCACGAAAAAGGGATCGAAACAGTCCACCGAATCCATATCCCTTTTGTAAAGTAGTGCCTTGATAATAATTTAGACCACTACCCGACTGATGGGAATAGTAATCTTCAAAAGATTTCGCACAACACTGGTAAGGAACAAACATCACGAGAGGTATTTTTGACGAAAGTGAAGCTTCACGTACGACCGCCCACGTTCAAATGGCGTGAGTTCGCCGAGGTGGTTCCTTATAACGATTTCCAAAGAGTCGAACAATTTTCGGCTGACAGGTAAATAGTGCGGTCGGTCAAATGTCTCACAAATCATTTCTCCATCTTTTCCCCTCACATTGACAATTCGTAAAAGGGGTGCTAACACATCTCCAATAATTTGGGGTTCGACAATATCCGAATAAACCAGCAACACTCTATAATGCGCACAGGGATCTGCGACATAGGTACTAAAAATAGTTTGCTCGATATTTATATCCGGCGAGGCGATTTCACCTGGTTCGAATCCCAACATCTGTGCTATCCCCTCATGCAATATCAGTTTTGTTTTATCTTTCACGTTAATACACACCTTTTTCGTGTGCGGATCATAAGTGAAAGAAATTTTATTTTTAATCTCTTCAATAGACATTGCTTTTAAAATGTCATCAACCGATTCGTAAAAGCCAGGGGGAATTCTTCTACCAAACGGGGATTTCTGGTCATTCAAATCGAAACCAAATAAATTATTATTTTGATTTACATTATACCAGGTGTGAGGGTAAATAAATTCGACAAGGCCTACTTCCCATTCCCCTTTCAATTCAACAGGGGCGGGTAATCGCGTAATAAAATGAGAAATTTTATTCTCAGGAAAATAATTCCGGGAACTGTCCGAAGGTAACGTCACGTAGAACGACATGCTTTCAAATGATCTTTCAACAATCCAAACACTTGTTTTATAAGGCGAATAAATCAGAGGATGGAATCCATTGGTCAAATTTGCTGGGATAACCTTTAAATTTTACTTTGTATTCCACACGCTTTTTCCGTATCCGCTTATCTAAAATCTTTTCAATCGTATAATTCTCTTTTGGTTTCACTTTCTGAAGTTCTTGAGGGTAAAAGGTTCCTTTAATGGGTTCTTCTAACAGGTCCTTGATTCGGTAGACGGGAGGGTCTCTTCTCACACATTCAGTCACCACAAACACTTCTTCCGTCCAGTTCGTTTCATATCCTTTTTCGAAGGTTAATTTCTGCTTGGAAACTCGTACAACATCTCCCGGTTGAAACATGCAGGGTTTTCTTTTCGCATTTTGCATGTCACCGTATAAAGTATCCCATACATCGCTTTCATTTTCAGCGGTTACTTCAACTGGAGCTCTCTTGATACTCGAATGATAAGTATGATTATAACTGTGTAACAACTGATCCAACACGTCTAAATAGCGGTAGGTATGATTATGGGTAAAATATTTCCACATTTTCGTTTTCAAAGTTCGGTTAAATCGCTCCACGACAGATGCTTTCGTATTGTTATTCGTCGTAAAAAACCGCACGCCTTCTTCTTTCAAAAATTTTTGAAAAAGTCTGTTTTGATACTCTTTTCCGTCATCCGATTGCAGGGACTTGGGTTTCCTCGTTGCAAAAATAGACCGGAACGCCTTTACAATATCTTCACCCCGTTTTTGTTTCAAAGGGACCGCCCACGCAAATTTTGACAGAATGTCTATACAAGTCAGGATGTAGCGGTACCCTTGATTGAACTTTTGCAAACTGCCGAGATCCACTAAGTCAGTCTGCCACTGTTGATCGATTGAATACACTATCACTCGATTGGTCGGGAACTTTCTTCGAACAGGTTTGTGCAACGTGTATGCGTCGACTCCGCTCAGCCAGTCCTGAATCTTCTTCTTCGAGATTTTGCCTTTGGCAGCACGAAATAAGGCATTTACACCACCAAAACTTCCTGCGTGACTTGGGTTCTGATACATCTCCATGGTTACAACACAAAATTTTATTATGACTCACATTCACACGAAAGCGCATCATACCTTCCTCGTACGAAGATACTTTACAGAATGACTCACTAACGCGACGTCTCTCTTTATATACCTTATAAGAGCACTCACAAGCATAGCTTCATGGCTTGATAAATAAAACCCTTATCCACTTATCAAGTCGTGAAACTATTTTACCTTCGGTTCGAATCTAACCCTCCGCAAAAATTCGAAAAAATTTTGAAGTCCCCAAAATTGTGAAAAAAATACTAAGTCCGAAATTTAGGAAAAGATTCCCCTTCTCCCCGATAGATGGCACCACCAAACCTCATCCAAGATGATAGCCAAAGTTTCTATTCTTCCGGTGGCAACGCTCTAAAAGTTTATATTCTTCCGGTGGCAACACACAGTTTCCATTCTTCCGGTGGCAACACCCCCTTCGTCCAAGATGATGACTAAGTAGTGTAAAAAGGGTGTATTCTGCGACACGGTGGAGGCGCGGAGGCGCGCTCCAACAGGGTGGTGGCGCGCGCGCCACAGCGCGCCTCCGCGCCTCCACCGTGGCGCAGAATCACCCTTTTTACACTACTGGTGTATCTATACGCTTTGAGGAGGTCCCATGAGTTCATTTTTGCTATTTTTACGGCGATATATTATGTGTATGTGTGTGATTGAACTTTTTTTTTTTAATCCCTTTGAATTTAGTACTTACAGTTTTTTTTTTTTTTAAACCCGTTAGTAGTCGCTATAAACAGCGCCACCTATTACAGATTGCGCACTTTTTATTTAACTCTCATCAATAATTTTAAAAAGTGATGTGGTAGACGTCTCTTCGATTTTATTCGCGTTATATGTGTATCAAATGCCACTTCTAAAAGTTTTTGGTGGCTATTGAATAAAAAAATCTATTAACACTGAAAGATGGGCGGCAAATCGACCAACTAGCGACTACTAACGGGTTAACAGGGACAAAAAGAAAAATTCTTTATCACTATGGCCTCCGGGTTCAAATTATTTAAAAACGAGAGTGCCTAAACGCCGTATTCAAACCAAATGAAAATTTATACACATATTCTAGGTCAGTAAATGTAAATAAAATACGTGCTTTATTTATGGGGCATTTCATTTTACTGAAACTGCCTGATATAATTTAGTTTTTTTTTTTTTTTTAACGTGGAATTATAAACATATACTAAAATATAAGAAAGTAAATTTAAATATTATATATTAAAGTATATGAAATTAAGTTGTATTTTGATT